>MJUU01061741.1:2739-34123 GCA_002080025.1 Modiolus philippinarum | reverse complement strand
CAAAGTTACGACATTGGTAAAAGTCCGTACATGGCATTAAAATAATAGTGTTCATCCTTTAAGTATTTTCATTTTAATATATAGTTTTTATTTCAAATTTCACATGATTGGTTTTTGTTTTATGTGTTTTTTGGGGGTTTTTTGTGTGTTTTGATTTTGTTTTTTGTTTTTTTGTTTTTTCTTCGGGATGAAGAAATGTATCATTGAAAATTGAACATAAAAAATCAGATAGTGATCTTATTTGTTAATATATAAAGTGTGTGTTTTCTTGGTTTATATGGAAAAGATCACTGATCATTACCTGCAACTGTACACATTTCATGCTTATCAGAATAATATATAACCGCTGTGGAATATTCTTTCTACAACTCGAAAATTAATTGCTCTACTCAATGTAACGGACAGATTCCAGCAAAATTGCAATAAATGAACATGTACATGCATTTTAATATATTTTAGTCATAATACTGTTTTATCATTTAGCATTTTGAAGCTTTCATTAAATAAGTGAAAGAGACACATATTGAAACACATCACATTTTTTTTCAATCATCACATTTGAACATCCCAATCATGCAACAAAGACCTGCTAAAAAATGGGTCACTTTTGTTGGGCCAATCAAAAGCTCGCTTTGGAAATATTACTGTTTCGATAAAAGCAAACCGGTTCTGGTTATCGAAAGCGCACCGAGTTGTATCACACGTGTTATCGAAAGGGCACCAAGTTGTATCATACGGGTTATCGAAAGCGCACCGAGTTGTATCATACGAGTTATCGAAAGGGCACCAAGTTTTATCATACGGGTTATCGAAAGGCCACCTAGTTGTATCGTATGAGTTATCAAAAGCGCACCGAGTTGTATCATACGGATTATCGAAAGCGCTCCGAGTTCTATCATACGGGTTATCGAAAGCGCACCGAGTTGTTTCATACTAGTTATCGAAAGCGCTCCGAGTTCTATCATACGGGTTGTATCATGTTCGACTTTTCACTCATCTGTATTTTACCTGTATTTACCAATTACTCAGTTTTTATTGCGGATTTCCTGGACCACCAACGTATTATATATTTGCAATTCTGCAATGAAAATACCAATATTTCTCCATTTATGCCTATAACAACTCCTCGATAACTCCCTTCTTTTGTTTGATAAGAAAACAAAATTTCATAGAATTCTATTGTATACCAATTTGTCATCACTGGAATATCAAATAAATCCCTTATGACAATACAAATTTGTACACAATAGAATGTTATAGGATTTAGATTGTTTGATGAATAGACCAAAGACGGGTGTTTTGAAGATGTTACTGTAGGTACTAGAGGCATATTAGTATATAATTGTAAGGATAATGTTTTGTCCCCTCTCTCTCTCTCTCTCTGTATCATCATTCTTTCAATTTATTTTTCTGCCCGGTTACTCCCTAGTTGAAGGCCATTTTGTGTATTTCACCTTTCCCCTTTTATCATTATTGGATGTTTTTTAATTTCTTTGACTTCTAATTGTGACCTACTTTACTATTTGTAGCCTACATGAACCAAAAGGTCAATGTGAGCTTTTTCCTCTACGGTTTTGCCATCTCTTGGTGCCCTTTGTCTGTTGTTAATTTTTATTCAAACATTTTATCAGAAACCATTGGGTCAAAGACAATATTCCGTGGGCGGTGCCCTTAAGACTTTGGGAATTTTATACCAAGATTGCAGCCAGCTGAAATGTAACATAGTTTAATCACAGGCCCTTGTGAGAAATGTATTCAAAGATCTCTGAAGCTGCAGCACCTGAACCATTGTAATTAAAATTAATCTTAATAATTCTTTGGTGGTTCAATTTTCATGTGTGTACTTCATCCAAAGTGGTTAAACATAGTTAAACAAAAGACTCTTCGGAAATCCATTGAAGAATCCTCTCCTCTTAATAGGCTTGAACAATTTTAATTATATTTGTCCTAAGGTGGTCCTCTTCAAAATGTATGATAGCACCGACTCCTTTTTTGTTGCATAACAATAGACGAATACATGAAACTCGGACCAAAGACCAGTCGGACCAGGACCACTCGGACCAAGACAACTCAGACCAGAATGGAAGACAAGTCGGTTAAGTTTTCGGACCACTTGTCAGACAACTGGGACCTCTTTGAAGGGCAAACTTATTAACAGTATTTAAAGTTGGACAAGCGAGCAGATGAATTTGTGTCATATTTAAACAAAACATACACAAAATTTTGAAAAATAAAAAAAAAGTATTTTTGTGCTCAACAAATCTAGAATTTATTGGTTTTCTTTAAGTCTTTACACTTGGTTTTATATATTGGTTTCTAAACATAATGAACCAATCCAACTAACAAATATTACCTCGTGCATGCCGGGACTGATGGAGTTTAAACACTTGAGTTTTCCTTAAAAATGATGATTATACTGTCCTGCTTTCTAAAAACTGGTCCGAGTTGCCTTTAAATCAGACAAGATGTGTACTTCCATGTATTCCGAAAAGTGGTCCGAGTTGTCTTTGAAACTGGCAAGGATCGTATTTCAAAGTGGTCCGACTTGTCTTCAAATATGGTCCGAGTTGTCCCAAAACTTGTCCGAGTGGTCTTGGTCCGACACTTACGTTGTCGATGTACCCGGTCAAACCTTTCATGGAATTAAAATGAACTTTCCCATATTATTTTCATGGTTATACTTTATAATGGATCATGAGAGTTAAGCTTCTTTGTAGTTTCCTACGGAAGCGTATTAGGGACATGCATAAAAAATTCATCTCGCCACGGCGAGATACTTTAATTTTTTTGTGCATGTCCCTAAAACGCTTACGTAGTTTGCACATTTGTTAGACAGAATAAAGCGTTGACACATGCATTGTGTCGCCTGCCCTATGCATCGCTTGAATCTGCACATTTATCTGCAACAGTAGATATTATATCGAAATATATGTTTACAAAAATGTATGTATCTTGGTGTGATTGTTCATGCGCGAGGGAAAATGGGGAGGGGGTGGTGGTCGAGACCACAATTTACATGTTCAATCAATATGTACTCCTTGAAGACGTCGCTATGTCAAATATAGGATAAACTGGTAATATCGTTGTTCCGTGGCCGTGGTGATTACGACATAAAAATGCCACAGACGTAAAAAACTTGAAAAAGTGCAAAATGCCAAATTAGTCAGTAGAGCTTGACTGCGGGGCATAGACACCACTGAACTTGATCTATATTTGTGATAAACTGCATTTCAACTGCATATCAAATATCAATGAGCTACCATGAGTGATTGATGTTAAAGACTTTAAATTTTGATAAAGAATGTAAACTTTAAAGACAGTGGAGCGTGATTTGGGGAAAAGGGGGCGACAGAGACATAAAACGCCACCTGCAACTGATTTTAACTGTTGCTAATGCAACTGCATGCAAAATTCTACTCAATTTAATTGAAGAAAAGTGATCTCCGTAGTCTGTTGAGTGAAATATTTCAAATAAAAATTTATAGATAAAGTAGTTGTAGTCATAAAATGCAAAAGTCATTTTGACAAAAATGATTCCGTTGTTAATTTCATCAACACTCTTGCACTAGCATGTCTGGAAATTGACGGCATACATTTTCATCATTCACTAATCAACTACAGAGAACACTGAAATATTTCCCAATTTTAGTTGTCGGGTCACCTGGGAGGTGTTTAAATTAGCTAGACATTAGAGAAATGTACATCTTTACCATCTTATTTAACCTGTTTGTGATATGTAAATGAAATATGTATAACATGAGCAAATAACTAAATACCGAGGTTACTGTGAAATGATGAGCAGTTTATTTTTCATTTTAATTGAAGAGGCTCAACTTGAAATAATTTCATGGTCCCCAACATCCAACACGTTTACCATTTAGGTACCACCTGTCATAACACCCCAAACAATACTGTGGCCTGAAAAAGATACGCTTATATAATGTGACATGAATATGCAGTATATATCTATAGAATAATGGTAGTTTTGGAGGTCGAGACAGAAAATATCATCGTATCGCGGGGAGTCCGATAGGACAAGCTGTGATTTCTGTCGAGACTCTCATAACTACCATTATATTTTTATCGGCAACGTCATAAGAGCCATGACGTCATAATCGTGTCATCATTGCCTGACATTTTCTTGTTTTAGGTCAGTACGGAGATACTGTCAATATCAGTCAGTAACATAAAAGAGAAAAATGTACATATTGTCGAATAAAAATTAATGGCCATATTCATATCCCATATATTGTTAAAGAACTATTTCACGACGAGTTATTTGGGAATATTTGGCGTGTTAATATACCACTTTCATGTTTATTTCTTATCCCGACTTTGGCTCTGTTTTTATAACATTTTCCACAAAGGGAAGTAACCTACTGACCCGACAGTCAGGTTTACGGTTCCATTGTAATAAGGGACAGCAGTAGATTTCGAATACATAGGTATCTATCACTGGACTAGGGGTAGTATCTCGATTCTCTTTAAATAAATTATTTCAAGCTATTCGGGTACTTACCACAGTGAAAATCGTAACCGTTCCCAGAGAAAATATTTACTGACCGCCCTTTCCCTAATGAGACCGAAAACCAGAATGTCGGGTTTTAGCGAGTGACGTCCCTTTGAAAAACATGCTAAATTAGCAGTCATCCCGTAAATATGAAATTCGTCTATTAAAAGTCTCGTGTTGTTCATATGCATATAGATATGTCGATGCCACAACTTACGATAATTCTCAACTTGGGATAGTTAAGAAATGTACTTTCTCACGAGATAGTTATGGACTATGAATCCAAAAAATGCATGTGCTCTTCAAGTTAAGCATGACGTCATCAAGCATCGTCGCCATTTTATGCCACCAAAATGGAAAAGTCGGAAGACTACAAACTTTGACGTTCTATCTAAAGAGTAGAACTGCTTGTTTCAAATCGACCAGGAATCATCAAAACAGAATAGAAATAAAATAACACATTAGAAATGTATTTGATTTCTAGAAAATTTATACATCCCTTAACCGAAGTGTAAAAAAATATTTCTCTAAAAAGAGAATTTTCATTTTTAAGCCCTTCATTGGTGGAAATTCGATTAAAATGTCTTCCGACTTTTCCTTGAATATGGCATAAAAATGTTTTAGGAATATAAAATTTCTTTCCTCGTAATCATATTATTTTATGTATATTTAGGAATATGCAGACCCCGTTTTATGAAAACCTATTAATATGTGTAAATTCTTTCATGTTGATACCTTTCCTATAATAAAGGAGTTCAGTTTCCACAAGTTTCATTCGCCTGTATTCAAAAACAATATATCAGTTGACTATACATTTTTTGCTTCGAATACCTCTTCACATGTCTTACGAACATAAGATACCTATATTACATGAAGAGACATAAGTTGTCAAAATCTACATAGTGTAGAAACTAAATTAGCAGTAACTTCTGTATTTTAATATTTATTACTACTAGGCCGACGCCCCTGCTTGATGCACTATTAGTCCCCGTTTGATATTCACCAACCCAGTAGCCAGTACTTCAATGATGGCCCGAAAACCGGTTTTATTTGGAAACTTACAATATCTTTAGAAATTTAAGAAAATTTTCTTTAAAACTAAGGCGTATCTCCCTCCTGTATAGCTCTGTCCTTAGCTGATATTGGCTTTCCTATTTAGATTCAACTTGTTATTTGTCACTATCAGATTTCACATATGTTCGGTATATGGATATCCAAATGTTGTAATTTGATCTGCCCTGAAAAGACAAAGTTGTCGAAATGCGCATATGCAGAACTAAATTATTTTGTTTTTTGTTTTGTTTTTGTATTTTGTTAATTACATATGTTGAAAACACATGTTTCATTATCACTTTGCCATCGACCAGTACTGGTTTACAGGTGTCTACAGATATTCGGAGGTAATGTTCTAAATTAGCAGTAACTTCGGTATTTTAATATCTATTACCACTAGGGCGATGTCTCTGCTGGTGGACTGTTAGTCCCCGTTTAATATTCACCAACCCAGTAGCCAGTACTTCAATGCTGACCCGAAAACCGATTTCATTTGGAAGATTCCAATATCTAAATTTAAGAATTGTTTTTTAAACTAAGGAGTATCTCCCTCCTGCATATATATATAGCTCTGTCCTTATCTGATATTGGCTTTACTATTTAGATTCAATTTGTTATTTGTCACTATCAGATTTCACACATGTTTCGGTATATGGATATCCAAATGTTGTGATTTTATCTGCAATGAAAAGACATAAGTTGTCGAAATGCGCATATACAGAACTAAATTAACAGTAACTTCGGTATTTGGTATTTACATATGCTGAAAACCTGTTTCATTATAACTTTTCCATTGCCTGATACTGGTTTATAGGTGTCTACAGATATTTGGAGGCACTGTTTTATTTTCGTAAAATATACAGACATTCAGTAGCAAATATCTTAAAAATATAATTATTTCCGACCTGCATTCTGCCTTTGGTTGTAAAGGACAGGGAGCACCTTCACATGGATTTCTTTTACATGATACAATGTGTTCCACCGGACAGTCATTGTCACCAGGCAAACGTGCTGAAGTAACCATGGTAACGTCAACTAACGATTTTCCCTGTACTATAAAATCAATTAATAAAATTCCAGGTAATAATAATATAATAATGATAATAAATAATAAAAATCCCAGGTCATGTGAAATCGGTAGAATGACATCTCATGAAAAAAGGCCACCATAAATATAATGACTGATAGAATTCATCAAAGCAAAAAAGGAGAGGGAGAATTGTAGAATAAAATAAGAAAAAAAACAAAACATTACACAATTCATAAAATGAACACAAAAAGCCACAAAACTAAAGCATTCGCAGTGTATACCCCTACAAAACTGAAAAGTATCATCAAGTGCTCCGGAAGGGTAGGCATGATCTACATTATAGAATGGACAATAAATCAACTAAGGATGGACCTTTAATTTTGCACTAAGCAGCGTAGTAAAAACATATATGCATTCGCAATTTTTAATATGCTGCATGTTTCAACTTTGCTTTATCTTCGCTGCCTTAGTGCATAGCTTACGCTGTCAGCCATGCAAGAATAATATTTCACTAACAAATTGATGTCGTCGACATACTGTTTTCACAACTCATCGTACGACAAAACCGCTGTCGTCGACACACAGTCTACACAACCATTGATGTTGTCCACATACTTTCTACACAATTTATCGTTCAAAAATATTGACAATGTCGATAAAGAGTCTTAACGACCAATTGTTTGTCTACACAACCTATTCTTTAGCAAAATTACTGTCGTCGACATGCTGTCTTCATAACCTATTGTGTTACAAAATTGATGTAGTTGACATATTGAGGCAGGTCGATCAACAACTATTTTTTGGTCCATACGAGGGAAATCCGGATCAGAATAAGGAGTGACCAATGAAATCCATCGAAAGAGCAGCCTGTGACGTCACACTTTAACTATAGTTCGACAAGAGTCGAGTGGACTATTACTCGTGGACTATTACTCTTCTTTGACAAGACATGCGCAGTTAATCATAACATTGCGTAATCTTCCGGTACAATAGTGAGTTTGATCTTGCTATTGTTGAACAATAGTAATTATTGTTGTGGATCGAACTGCCTCCTTGTCTACACAACATATCGTTTAACAAAATCGATGTCATCGACAAACAGCCAACACAACCTTTCGTGTCGTCAATATTCAATGTACATAACTATCGTTAGCCAAAAACAAACATCGTATACTGTTGACACATACTATCGTTAAACAAAATTGATGACGTCGACATACACTCTTAACAATAAATTATTTACCAAAATTGCTGTCGTCGACATAAAGCCTACACAAGCTATCGTTTTACAGATTCCTGTCATCGACATACAGTCTTCGCTACTTATGGTTCAATAAAATTGCTGTCATTTAAAAAAGGTTAATACAACTTGTCGTTTAACACATTTGATTTCGTCGACATATACAGTCTTCACTGATACTGCCGATATCTGCTGAAATTTATGGTGATTCTTGACCAAACCCTTCGGGAAGTTTTTAGTTTGATTTTTCTTCCGTAGTGCGACAATGTTCTACCAGCAGACTAGGCTCCTTGAGCTAGCCGGCAGTTTAGCGGCGAGCACCCCTTGACCCATCTTTCAAAATTTCGTATTATTTTTTCTTTCGATTAAAGATTGTGGTCATGGAGTTAGTAGTCTACCTGTTTTAAGTTTTATTCGTATGTTTATTATACTATAGGGAAACGGGACAGACAAAAGGGAGGTTTTGGTTTGACCCTACCGCTGTCTTTTGCTAGTGCCGGTACCTAGTCCGGCTATCCCGAGTTCCTATCGTTGTCTTGTTTTTTGGCCTATTCATGTTCTTCATGTGTAGTTCCATGGCAGATTGTGGCATGTAATTATAATTTTAAGCCATTGTAGGTGTTTCCTGTATCCATTTTAAATTCACAACATATTTTATTAACAAAATTGCTGTCGTCGAAACAGTCTTCACAACTTATCGTTTAACAAAAATAAGGCCAATAACACACTGTCTACGCAACCCATATGCTTTTAACAAGATTAATGTCGTTGACACACTTTCTACACAACCTATCGTTCAATAAAATTAATGTTCGACATAGAGTCTTAACAACAATATTTTTATAAAACTTGCTGTGATCGACATAACGTCTACACAACCTATCGTTTAACACGATTACTATCGTTGATATATAGTATACACAACTTTTCGTTTAACAAAATTGCTATCGTTGACATACTGTCTACACAACCTATCGTTAAACAAAATTTAATTCGTCAATATACACAGTCTACATAACCTTTAGTTTTATGATAAAATCTATCGTCCACATACTATTTCAAAATTTATCGTCCAAGAAAATTGATGAAGACGTACAGTCCACATAACCTATAGTGTTGAAAAATTCTGCCATCGACATACAGTCTACAAAACTTTTCATTAAAACATTGATGTCGTCGACCAACAGTCTCAACAACTTATCGTTCGACAAAACAACTGCCGTCTAAATACTGTCTACATAATCTATCGTTTATCGAAGTTGTCGTGTTCCACTTGCAGTCTTCACAGCCTGTTGTATAAATAATAGTCCAATTTATCAAAATTGCTGTCGTCAAAATGCTGTCTAAACAACTTATTGTTTAACACAATTACTATCGTCGACATACAGTCTTCGTAACCTGTCGTTTAACAAAACTGCTGTCGTCAAAATATAATCTACCCAACCAATCGTTTTCCAAAGTTTTTTTTAATGAATTTATTGGCAAGAGTCAAAATATATTATATACAATGTAAACAGATATCAGAAACAATATTATATTGTATCAGGTATAATAAATAAACGTAAACAAACAACTAATGAAAAACTTCCAAAGTTGTTAAGGTTGACATCTGTTGTTTTGCAAATAACTGTCCTAACCACCTATTGTGTAAAAAAAGCTGTTGACGACATAGAGTCGACATAAAGGTGTGGTGTTGTCAATTAATGTCGATGATATACAGTCCATTACATTAACCAATTGTCTTTAAAATTGTTGTTAATGACCTACAGTTTGGTCATCTCTTACAAATTGCTCTCAATTGCACAACGTTTTCTTTCAAATAACAAAATACCGATGTTACTGTAAATTTTATTTCTGAATATGCACATTTCGACAACTTATGTCTCTTCAGTGCAGTTAGAATCAAAACAGTTGGAAGTCCATAAACCGAAATACGTGTAAAAACTGATAGAGAGCAAATAACCAATCAGATCTAAATTTGAAAGCCAAAATATGCTTAGGACAGAGCTATGCGAGAGGGAAATACTCCTTGGTTTTAAACAAAATTTTCTAAAATTTCGATATTGCAAGTTTCCAAATATTATCGGTTTTCGGGCCTGCCCCGAAGTACTGGCTACTTGATTGGTGAATACCCTCAGGAACTAAACGTCCACCAGCAGAGGCATCGGCCAAGTGGTAATAAATAACAAAATAGTTTAATACCGAAGTTACTGAATTTTTGTTTCTACATATGCGCATTTCGACAACTTATGTCTCTTCAGTTCATTTAAAATCAAAACAGTAGGAAGTCCGTAAACCGAAATACGTGTAAAAACTGATCGAGAACAAATAACCAATAAGATCTCAAATTGTTGTGAACGCCGTGGCGTCTATGCTTCTGTTAGATTGTTTTAATTGACCGCAATCTTACAACCTAGTTCACGTGGAACTGCTTAAGTTCGAAATACCCAAGTCTATCTTAATACTGCTTATATTCAAGATATAGTTGTCCTATTCGTATCCGTTTCCAATTGATTTAATTTTCTCTAATTTCTATCCAATTTTCACATTTCTTGAACAGTGTGGAAACATTTGTTCTCCACTCTAGTGAGGAGAACAAGTTTCGTGAAATTTCCCTCCAAATTTATTCAGAATACAATCCTCGGTGTTTTTCGTCGAGTCATTAGAGAAACAAGTTCCACAACTTAAACACATCTCGTTAAATAAACTTTCAAGCCTCGCTTTCAAATATCTGCAAAATTTATCCAGCCCAATGCGAGAAATTTCATAATCAACTTGTTCTCGTTGTAGAAACAATATATAATTTACAAGTCTGAGAAAAATCAAAGACGATTTGGGATGAACCTGATAAAGTGTCATACTGTGTAATATACACACATTATGGCAATGAGTTGTGGTGCCATAATGTGTGTATATTTGATTAACAATCATGCTGATTGTTAATCAAATATTATGTGTCGTTGGCAATGTTTATGTTTAAACGTTTTTGCAAAAATGACTTGGTGTAGTTATGCGACATATTGAGTTTTATGAGTGTTTTGACAAAGTTAGATGATAATGTGGGTTTGATGTAGTTAAGGGATCACAATTCAGTATTTTGTTTTCAATTTAGCGCCATCTTATTATGATCTTCCAATTTTCAGTCTCACCAAATTCACAAAATCTGCATTTTGTTAACTTTGCAAGAAAACACTCTTGGTGTGCTTATTTAATTAATAATTTATCCGAAGGTAAAATTGCAGTAAAAAAATCTACGTGCTTTAAGTGGCAGCCTTTTAACCTTGCACTACGACAAGACAGAAAAAAGAATCGCAGAGAAAACAGAGATCTTACCCCATATTGTACAGAAAATACTACACAATAGAAAACAATACAATGTTATTCCTGCCATTCTTATCTGAATAATGATAAGGTCTTATAACAACTGATATATATTTGTGACCTGAAACGCCATAATATGCACGTTGTGGGAAAACGTCAAGGTTATATACTGTTTACAACTGTCAAACCTAATGAGGACACTGAAATTTAAAAAAAGAATTCAATACTTCTGGACTTCCTAACTGATCTTGCAATTTAGCTTTAATTTGCTTTGAAAGACTATTTTTCAAGTAAATTGTCATCTTATATCTTCTACAATTCCTGATTTTCGACGATCAAACTTGGGTTTTTATAAATGAATCTGTATATCTAATCCAAGTTGAAAGCAGTAGCGAAAGAATATAATGAAGATATCCAAAACTTTTCACTTGCAACACATATGGTTGCAACTTGCATCTTTTGAGCCTCCTATTTACATTACAATGTGGGAATCGGTATATACATCACTCATCTGTTATATATCAAGTGCAGAATAAATGAGCAATGTGATTTATTATTAGCAATGTTCGGGTGTTTTGTGGGCGTGTCGTTTCTAAAGTTTTTCGTTTTCTTGTCTCTAGATTATTTATATTACCTACTTTTTCTATTCTTATCAACATTGTATCTATATTGCTGCTATATTGTATGATATTTGTAATGTTGTAAATTGTAGGGAGAGGGCTTTAAAAAATGTTATTATAACTTTTGCCCGATCCCTTTGCTTTATTTGCAATGAAATATGTTTAATTCAATTCAAATTTGATTTTGTTACTTCCGTGTTCAACTGCAGTTGTTTCATTACAGAATTTATTCTAAAATTGTTGACAATCCAATTAACAATCATAATTTTTGTCTGTTACAAATGCATTGATGCATTAATTGGATTAACTCACACTCAATAAGTCTGCAACAAGTCTGCGTTTATGCCAATACCCCACACGCCTTACACGGCTTACTATTTTGAAACGGGTAATTGAATAAATGAATCTCCCGTGCATCACGCATATGCAGAAAATAAATAAACATTAACTTAATTCTGTATTTCTGTATTGTGTAAGGTTGTAATGGAGCAACATTAATATATTTTTCGGTGATGGATATGCTTTTTGAATCGAAATGCGCATTTGTTCTACTTGACCTTCAATTTATCATTTCTTTAAAATTTTCAGTATTTACCAAGGAAATGATTGATTTATGAGGCGAAGAAAGGAGGGGCGACATAAGACGGAGTTTTCCATGCATACAACTTTTATTTGCTTTACAATTTGAATTAAAAACTAATCAAAATGTATTTCAAGCAAAGTGTTTATACAGCTGAATTTATTACAAAATATACCTCTTATTAATATCTTTTCTCTGCACTGAAGAGACATAAGTTGTCGAAATGCGCATATGCAGAAAATAAATTCACAGTAACTTCGGTATTTAGTTATTCAGACATTCAACATAAAACTTACAAATAACACAGAGTGTATAACTGAGAAAAAAAACATTTCTACGACTTAGATAATCTCTTTGCAACAATTCGAAGAGAAAATTATAATCCCATATCAGTGGAGGAGTTAAAGTCACATGGAAAATGTAAAATCTTACCCTTTTTTTTCAAATATCAAAATTCAGAAAGCCGATCGCATATCTTAAGACTGTATCCTACAATTCTACAACAAATTACATTCCTAATGTCACAAATATAGGATTATTTCAGTTCACAAGAAAAAAGAATGGACGGGTAGATTGAGGAAAAATAACACCGAAGTTTCATTCGTAAGGTATGTGATAAAGAAAACGTATTTTATCAAAAAATGGATTTATGTATGACATTGAATTAAGCAAACATGTAAGCAAATATGTAAGCTCACTAAAAATTCAGCTGAGGTGAAGAATTACAATTTGAAAAAATTACAATTTTCACTTAAATTCATATTGCCTTTTGATTTTATTATATTCCCCTTAATGTCCAGTTTCCTAACGTATTCACTTTTAAATTTTCAAAGTAAGTTTAGAATGGTACGGTGATTTTGTTTTCTTTACTTGTTTGCTTATTTCCTGTTTCTTTTGATCAATGAGATCCCTCAGGGATACTGTCGTCTTGTATCGTCTTTCATATTGAATTTTCATTACATTTTCCGGAGGCTGATAAAGCTTGACCCGAGTTTGTTCTCTAGTTAGTCTATTTCTTTCTGTGAAAACTCGTTTTGTTGAGCTGTTTTCTTTTGAGTCCTCATTCGATAGAGGCAAGTCATAATTACCATTATTGTCACCATAACTAGATGATTTATTGGTTTCAGAAGACCCATTTGATGCAATGTTTTCGTATAGCGGGTCGTTTAAATGACACACTTCCTTTGTGTTTATGCTGAGAAATTTAGATTCCTTATCACTGGCATCATTTTTAATTTCCTGGAGTTTCCCCATTCCAAATTTTTCAGAGTTTTCCGTCTGTAATAGAGCTGGTGACGCTTTTGGATGCTGTGCTGTAGGTTGGGATATAAAATTTGATCTTTTTTCAATTGATGATATGATGTGTTTCTCTGGCGTCTTTTCCGTCTGCAATAGAGCTGGTGACGCTTTTGGGTGCTGTGCTGTAGCTTGGGATATAACATTTGATCTTTTTTCAATTGATGATATGATGTGTTTCTCTGGCGTCTGACTTTTGACATTTGATTGTGTCGATACCGCTGGTGTTGTATCAACATGTGATTGTCTACGAGATTTTTTAATTTGAACTTCAGATTTTCTATCCGTAGCAGACTGTTCAATTTTGAGATCTGATTGTTTCGGGACTTTAGATATTGTTTCGGTAGCAAACTGTTTTTCATCGAATTTTGATTGTGGTGTGACTTGTGACTTTGTTTCCACAGAAGAATTAATTTGTCCAGGCAAGATGTGTTCACCAGTAAGCATTTGAACAGGTGTCACTGATTTTATTTGAGAATCATTAGATCCTGAAATATTGTGCTTCTTTCCATTCCCCTTGCCTGAATTTTTGTTTCGCTGACCACGGCTGTAATGGTCAGTGTCTCGATTAACGGTTGATCGGTTCACGTTTGCAGAATCAGCTGTACTAGTTACATTTAATTTCCAGTTATTGTCATACCCTATCTTATCTATTATATCTGACTGACTTGATAATTTAGATCCACGTCCTGATGTATCATTTAATGCATCGTTATCAAGTACACCTGATTGATTCGATATTGTATTATATGCAGCGTTATCGAGTTCACCTGTTGTATTTGATATTCCAGAATCTGGTCCAAATGCATTTTGCGGAGCGTTAGGATTTTCTACTGATTGATTCGGTAATTCAGATCCTTGTGTTACTGTTGTTACTTCAGCGTTATCGAGTTCGTCATGTATACTTCTCACCGTTTCATGGAAGCTATTACTGGAATCAAATTTCTCTTTTTGATCCGAATTTTGTACCTCATTAGGCAATGTAAGTCGAGTATCTATACCACTATCATGATATCTCTCATTAACAGTTCTTGTAGGTGTATTTTCAGCAATGTTTTGGACGGCGGGTTTGTCAAGAATATTTTGCGTTTCTGGTTTAGAAGAATCGATACGCATTATATCATTTTTATCAGCCACTGACTCAGCATCTGTTCTATGAAATTCCGATGGGATAAAATCTTTGCTGTCACTACGGAAGCTTTCTATTGATGTAGACGTTGTCATAAAACTAAGGCCTGATGTTCGAACAACTGGTTCTGCGTTAGGTTGTATAATACTTCCGGTAATTTTCAGGTCGTCTTTACTTGCATTATTAGATTTGTGTTTATTATCTCCCGTTTCGATACTAGATTTCATTTTGTCTGAATAATTCGAGCTTTTAGTCGGGTTTGTTACTACTATTGCTGTTTGTGTTTTGTCAAGAATATTTTCATTTGTCTTACCTTCGACTTGACTATCTACCGTATTTGTATTGTTATGTTCAGTGGTAGAAAACTGTTCATCTATATTTTTTCCGGTCGTTCGGGTAACTTTCTCATCAGATACAAAATATTCTGGAGCTGTGCCTTCAGGAGGAATGTCGGGGTTATTTGTTGGACATGTATTTATATCAGAGACATTTTCGTGATTTTCTGTCTCTGATTTTTCATTTGTATCATTCATTTCGTTGGTACTATTAACTGTTGTATCAGTTGGACATAATGCAGGAACAGATGCCGAATGTTCTTTCAGCTGGACTGTAGGTGTCTCGGTCAACACATTTTGTAGGGTTGAATTATCCTCAGTCGAGAGTGGTTGTTTATCCGTCTGATTTTCCTTTGTTAACTCATTTTCAATTATTAAGGGTTTATCTCTTTTATTGGATATCCCCATACCAGCCAGCAAAGCCGAACGTAATGTTAGAAGAAAGCGGCCTTTCCGCATAGGAGCTGAAAAACAAATGTTTGATTATGCTAATAATACTGAATTTAATACGGCATGCTGATGTACTGACGGAAATATATCTTTTTGATTAATATAACAGGAAGGGGAACATTTCGTTTACGTTTGCGTTAAAGTGGCATAAATTTGTCGAAACGGCTGTCAGCAGTACACAGATTAAATGCAATTCCGTTGTGTTTTGTTTGACACACCAGCGAATAGTAATGTGTCGCATGTATCCGGAATTTTCAATGTTAAAGTGGCCGAAATACATATTGCCATATTTCCACTTTGTAACAGCAAAAAGTAACTTTAGAGCTTGTTAAGAGCACTTAATTGTAATCTTTAAATATCTTGATACATAATTGATCTGTTTAGATACGAAAATGCAGTAATTAAAGAAGCGTGCCACTGTCCTTGTTTTATCATAGTTAAAGCCTAATTTTAATACTTGGAAGTAGGGAAAACAGTTTGGTTTTGCTATTTGCTTAAAACTAAACGATAGATTTATTTCATATACTATGCGACATTTACAAAATGGTCTCATGAGGTAAAAAGAAAAAAAATATCGTTATTGATATATACAATAAACTTACATTACTCATCAAGTTCTTGTCATTTATCAGTTTAAATCGTTTCGATATGAAAACAAATACACTTACCTGGCTTGTCTCGTTTTTTAGTTTAAATCGATTTAATATGAATACAAACTTACCATGGGTATTATCACTATCGGCCAAGTGCGAATCGATGAGATCATTATTATATTCTAAACAATAGATGCGACCCCGATAATAAAATTATTACTCTAATAAAGTCAATAATGTTAATTACAGTAATAATGTTTTTTTTCAACAATCGCATATATTGCTTGACTATAATAATGATCTCATCGATTCGCACCTGGCCGATAGTGATTATATTCATACTTGTCGGTATTCATTTGAACAATAAATAACACAAAACTGTAAATTTAGCATTTCGACAACCCATGTCTCTTCAGTACAGATAAAATGAATACAAATAAACATACTTTAATTGATATAAGTTTTCATACCTTGCTATAGTTTTCATCGGTGCAATACGGATACAAACGTATCATGGCCTGGTCATTCCTTCAGTTTACATTGGTAAAGGTAAAATATATTTAGGTTAAAATGTTTCCTCGTTTAAAATAATTACTTAAGAGTCATGGCTATTTAAAGAAACTTAATTTACAGTTAGTTCGGTATTTAGTTACTTCTACCATCAAATATCGAAACTGAAACTAAGTTAATCTTGTCAACCAAGGCTGATCCGTGATAGCCAAACTGGCTTATTTCAAATGAGTTCCTTCACAAAATACATAAATTTTCTGTTAACATATTACTATAAGGATACAAATAAACCTACCCTGGACATTGATATCATCTTTCTTGTTTTTCAGTTTACATTTACAGACTATAACAACAATAATTATCACCAATATCAGTAATACCACAATGCACACAACCACTATCAGGATAATGTTGGAGGAGGATTCATCTTAAAAAAAAAAGAAGACGATAAGACTTAATATCACACGAAACTACTATAGGATTAAACACTCACTTTCAGGAAATTATCTATGTATAAACTTCGGCAGCTCACTCACAAATTGAATAAAGTCCGAAGGACTTTATATAAAGTTTGTCAGTGAGCTGCCGGGGTTTATACATACGTTTATACAAATTCCAATTTTTTACATTAAATCTGCGTGGCATATTAATTGGCAAACGGAAATGCCGAAAAATATTTATGTATGCTATTCATGACGTTGACAATGAAAATGAACGTTACAATTACATTTGGAATTATAATGCAATCAAATACAACCACGCATATGTCATTTCGGCTACGTTCACCTTTCTTTTTCACATAATTATATTAGGAAAACATGTACATACCAGTACAACATACTGCAAAAAGTAACATGGACAACTTTTTAGAATTACACCAATATAAGACATATTCAATATGACATGCTAAAAACGCTTTGAGACCACTAGAGGTGTAAAAAGGTTACAAACATATGAACATTACGTAAAAAAAGAATGACTTGTTGACCTAACTTTACCGGAAAAAAGTAGATTTTGCTGTTATGACGCTTTAAAAAAATTGACCAGGTCCATTGGCGTTAATTTCACTGATCACTAGGACAAAGAACTCTCTGATTCTGATGTTATGTATACTAGTTTTATTTGTGACGTGATGGACACATAAAATTGCTGGAAAGATAAATATGGCGACAATTAAAGGTAACCAAAGATCTTACTGATATAAAAACTGTACAATAATTTTCTTATTAGGATCGAATCAGTAATTCAGGCTACTCAGGTTTATCATTGTTTTACATAGCGCTGATAATTTATATCTTTTTGTACTCCCCGTGAACACTCAGGGTAATATAAAATGCTAGAAATGGAAAACCCGTTGTAAAATAATGATAACAAATGTGCTTTACAAAACAGCTCTTAAGGATGGTCATTCCTCAGGTTTTTAAGACTGTCTCTGACTTTCGGGATTCTCATATTTTATCCATCATGATGCATTAGAAAAGTTTGCACACTGACCCCCAATTTTCTTTTCAAAATATGTTTTATACATCCTGAATAAAATTCTGACACAATTTGATGAAATTCTTGATATATCTTCATTGTATTTCAAAGGGCGATTGCCCTTAATGCAAAGTAAATGAAAAATCTAGAGGAGTTCGGTTTACCGCCAAAATTTCAGGCACTTTAATCTCAAAAACGAGCACACTGACCTATCAATATCTTTTGCTTAAAATGATGTATGACTGATGTTCTAATAAATAAACATACTGATTTGAAAATCCTTGACATTCTGAACTTGAGGTCAAAATAAAAACATTAAGTAATATGGGCATGTGAGGTGTTAAACTGTATCCCAAATAAAATCTAAAAACACAAAGTTGCATCAAACAAAGAATAAAAGTTAAAATATTGAAATCAAATAAACTAGACAGACATTTCGCCTTTTGCTCGAATGTCGTTTATACATAGAGATAAATTTGGGTAATAACATAATTATCGAACGCAGTTGTCGAGAGCCGAAGTCCATGAGACAAAAAGAGAAATGAGGTAGAAGCAACCAGAGAAATTGTCGACCGCAGTGTTAAAAGTAGAATATATTTTGCATTGGCGGTACACTAGTCCAGTAGCAAATTGGCCTATTAATATAAACTAACAACCCAGCAGACTTAACAACGGCAGTAGAATACCGAAGGAANAAGGCAAAAGCAAGAACACCAAAAGACGGAAGACCAAAGACACCACATGCCCACAAAACACACGAACATTACATATACAACACAAAAAACTAAAGCACTAACAGTGTGCTTAAATGTCTCTTTAACATTCAGACCTCTTGGCTTAAAAATGCCAGTCTGAAGATAGTTTTCTGTTCCAACGTTTTCCATTTTCATGACTTCAGACTGGATGTTCTTAAACCTAGAGGTTTGAAAGACTAGTAGTCAGTTTTGGACTAATTGATCTCTATCTACTCTGAAACATAATTAAATATTACTTATGTTCTGATTGTATATTGCTATTATAAGGAATATTCCGATATATATTCTAGCATTTTCAACCTCTGTATATATATATAAATATATATTTGTGGATGGATGTGTTTGATTATAAAAAGAAAATGAAAAAGTTTAGTGTAGGTTAACTTGCATTTTCAATTTTCAACAAAAACCATTACCAGTGTTTACGTTTTATTGAATTTTCGTTTTATGTGTATAAATCCAGATGATATAGATATAGTTATAATTTATTGTTTCAGATGTATCGATATATGATGTCAAGACTCTCATGGATATTTCATTGGATTTCGATTGGATTTATTTCTTTGGATTCTTCTTATTGAAAGCTTTTAGAAGTATGCGACAGATTTACCACTACTGTTTATACTGTATATGAGATAAAGAAGGCTTTTTATTTTCCCTAGTTTGTATCCATCTAATTACTGTGTTAATCACTTTATTTTGTTTCTCTTAATACTCTTTCAAGCTCTTAAGTGTCCACATTCACTTTAAATTACACTTGTTCAAATTTCAGTAGTCGACATGCTGCGGTCGTATCATACTGTGCTCGGCGTAGCCCTTTATCATACTTTTATATTACATAGAAAACTAAAGGCAACTGCAATTGTAATGCCTAATTCATCATTGAATTTATCAACTTAATAAAGTTTGAATCAGTTTATATATTCGGTTAATTTATGGGAAGTAGCACCAAAATAAAAATTTAATATGTAAATGAAAACAAACCTGTCGCTGCATCAGTCGTTGTGCTTCTTGGAAAACAGTTAGCATCTTTGGAAGTTCTTTGTCCTGAAAACAAACACTTTAAAGTAATTTTCAACGGAAGTATATTTTTTCAGCTGATGTAGAATTACAAAATTAATTATATTAAAACCAACACTTCAATTGTTCAAAATCTAACAAGAAACACATAAAATAAATAAGTTCGAAAAACCATTAACAAGAGTCTCTCAAGAGCCGGTACCGCTCACCTACGCCATGGCTGACATGGAAAGTCTATATGTTCAAGAATGTTAATAAACATTCCTGTTATTTGCTTCAAAGTTGAACTATATTTCCTGATGGCAACCATTTTGGATGGGGTAAAGACTTACTGGTGAAATTTGTTGAAGGGGCCAACTAAGGACTGTTGTGACCAAATTTGATTCGAATTTGCCTCGCAGTTTCAGGGGAGAAGATCTCTGAATGTGATTTCCCTTAGGGTCCAATGTTAAACGAAGTTCCTCCCGCTGTTGGACATCTTGGATGAAGTGTAGACTTGCTGAACAAAATTTTGAAAGAGGACATCCCAATGATTATTGCGACCAAATTTGGATACAGTTAGCTTTTTTTAATCAGAGGAGAAGATCTCTGAACGCTTTCCCATTTGGTTCAATTTTTAAACAATGTTCCCTGCTGACGGCCATCTTGAATGTGATGTAGCCTTGCGTGACACATTTTTCAATGGGGACAAACTAAGAACTATTGTAGCCAGGTTTTGTTTCAGATATAGTGTTTCTCGATACTTGCAATGAATTCCTCTGAAAACCGTGCTAGCGGTCGTCTCGAAACAACTATGATGTATGAATTTAGCGTTGTTCCATTGCTCAGTTTTAATGGACTTCCAAATGTTAGATGTTATCTGCACTAATGAGACATAAGTTGTCGAAATGCGCATATGCAGAAAATAAATTTACAGTAACGTCGGTATTTTGTTATTTGTTACCACTCGGCCGATGCCTCCGCTGGTGGATTGTTAGTCTGCGAGAGTATTCCTTAACCCAGTAGTCAGTACTTCGGTGCTGACCCGAAAACCGATTTTTATTGAAACTTGCAATATCTAAATTTTACAAAATTTTATTGAAAACTAAGGAGTATCTCCCTCATGCATAGCTCTGTCCTTAGCTGAATTTTGGCTTTTCGAGTTAGATCTTTTGGTTATTTGTTCTCTATCAGCTTTTACACGTTTTCGGTTAATGGACTTCCAAATGTTTAGATGTTATCTGCACCGATGAGACATAAATTGTCGAAATGCACATATGCAGAAAATAAATTTACAGTTACTTCGGTATTTTTATATTTTACCATGAATTAGACACTTTCTCATATCCATTTATTCCATATCGTTTCATTGTAAATTTTAGACTAGAGTTTGTCTCTCCTATAGTGTGGCGCCCGTAAAGATTCCCCGTGAGAGAGATGTATGCTCTATATTTCTTTGTTTTTTTGTAATTTCAAATTGTTATTCTGACCACCTTTATGTTGTGCCCATATCACATAATTTTATTATGCTATTATTTCTTACTATTAACTCGATGAGTGCCATGTGGTTGTTTAAATGTTGTGATCGTCTCCTCTTAGTCTTTTTGTCGGGCAACCAGTGACAGCGATTGTTTGAACACTTTACTTTTCGAGTTAAGTTTATGTTTGTTGAGAACCCAGCATACATGGGTAAGGAAACATGGATGTAGTGTTGCTCGTCATCTAGTAATGAATGCCATTCAAACCGGTGCTTGGGGCCGTTGTGAATCTACTATGAGGTATGAGTAAAGCTT
This sequence comes from Modiolus philippinarum, assembly GCA_002080025.1. NCBI lineage: Eukaryota > Metazoa > Mollusca > Bivalvia > Mytilida > Modiolidae > Modiolus > Modiolus philippinarum. Next base: position 12,430 of record MJUU01061741.1, on the reverse strand, counting down.
ATTGTTGAAGGTTTTATGGTGACTTTAAGATGAAGAAAAACGATAAAAGCGTTGTTCCATTGCTCAGTTTTTACCTCATATTTAGAGACTTTGTCACATTTGCATTTACTCCATATTTCTTCATTGCTTAGCTTAGCAGAAAGGATAAGTAAATCATTTCCATTAGTTTTACAGTATTATAACGCACATCTTTTGTGCTGAAAATCGACATCCATCATTGTGAATGTTACTATATATACTATTTGACTTCATTATTGTCAGATAAGTTCTAAATTAAATATTGTACATTTTATTCGATCAGTATATTTTGTCTTAATTAAAAAAGTTAATTCGAGCCATATTTGTTGTTTATTGCTGACTACCTTTTAATTTGCATTTTCCTGTACTCCGTATTACTTCATTGTTAATTCAACTGGCCGTGTACCTTCAGAGGAGAAGATCTTTAAATATGTATTCCAATAGGTTCAAATGTTAAACTAAGATTCCTTTTGGCAGCCATCGTGGAAGAGATCAAACAACTTGGTCAAATTTCATTGAATGGGGCCCTTGACATACTGAACATTTTTTGCAAATTAAACTTTAACTCTAACTCAAACTGTTTTTGAAATATAAGACGAAATATATTTTATCAGGAAAAATTTCACCAATGAATGGCAATAAATCCTATATAGGTATTGAGATTTTCTACAAAACTGCCATGCTGATAGTTCTTGATATGCTGGAGATTTTTGCATGTTAAACTTAACCTCTATCTCAAGCGGTTTTTGAAATACAAACGGAAATGCATAAAAGCACGAAATATTTTGCAAATAATGGACAACTAGAATTGGTGATCTACTGATCACGGATACCCCCTCCCCCAGCAATCCCCCGCCACCATCACCACATATGGAACTATACTTGAGGTTTTCACTGCAAAAAGTAGTTCATTTTACAGTAGGAAATAACATACTAAAATTTAAGAAAGCTGCATTTTTAAAGTGTTCCCTTTTATTATCAATAAAGGGAAAAAAATGGTGTTTTTTTAAGAATCACAGGGGAAATAACTCTTGAACGACAAATGGAATTTTGTCAAAATCGAACTTGACCTTCATTTCATAGTAAGAAAAAAACATATTAAAATTTGAGAAAGCTGCGTTACAGCGTTCTCTTTTTATCATCCAGAAACAGAAAAACTTGTGTTTTTTTAACAATAAAGGGCAAATAACTCTTGAACAACGCATGGGAATTTCGTCAAAATCGAACTTGACCTTCATTTTATAGTAAGAACTAACATATCAAAATTTGAGAAAGCTGCTTAAAAGCATTCTCTTTTTATCATCTGGAAACTGAAACATTTGTTGTTTTTCAGCAATCAAGGGCAAATAACTGTTGAACGACAAATGAGAATTTCGTCAAAGTCGAACTTGACCTTCACAGTAAGAAATAACATACTAAAATTTGAGAAAGCTGCGTTATCATCTGGAAACGAAAAAGTGTGACGGACAGACGGATGGACGTGTGGATCACTATACACCCCCGACCTTCCAGGTCACGGGTATAATACTCCTATACAGGAATTTAGATTTCTTTTAAATTGCCATTTATGTAGATCATGTATGCTGAGCATTTGTGTAATTTAAACTCAACCTTTATCTCTAACGGTTTTTGAAATATAAGACAAAATATAAAATCACGAAAAATTTGACCAATAAAGGGCAATTACTCCTATAAGGATATTTAGATTTACTTCAAAATTGTCATTTGGGTAGATGTTGATATGCTGAACATTTTTTAATTAAAACTTTACCTTTTTCACAAACTGTTTTTGAAATATAAATCGAATATCGCAAAAATGCGATAAAGACAGAGCACTAGTTCCTGTATGGGTATTTAAATTTTCTTCAAAATTGCCATATGGGTCGATCTTGATCCGCTGAATGTATTTGCAATTTAAACTTAATCTCATCTGTTATAGTTATTTCAAAAATTGGTGGGTGTTCCATGGAACACTTCTGTCGAGCCATTTTTGGCCAAGTGAACCTCTAAAATCTATAAAATCCAAATTGTAAGTATCAGGTACACAATTAAATCAAGTGATCAACAAATTCTAGAAGATTGGTTGGAATATGACTTATACATGTAGTTTTGAAAGAATACCACATTAACAAACTAAATTGACAAATGAGCTATTTTTGCTCAGTGAACCTAAAAAATCTTTTAAATCAAAATATTACATATAAGATGCACAACAAGATCAGGTGAACAACATATCCTGCAAGTTTGAATTATTAGGAATCTGACTTATAGCTATGATGAAGTTGAGGATTAACTAACCAGAATAACAAATGAGCAAATTTGCTCCATGAACCTCTAAAATATGGAAAATAAAAATTCTAAGTATCAGGTGCACATCTACACCAGGTGGGGATTCAAANNCTGACAGACTCACAAATGAGCAATTTTGGCTCTGTGAGCCTCTAAAATCTTTAAAATCAAAATTATAAGTATCAGGTGCACATCTACACTAGGTGAACAACATATCCTGAAAGTTTGGTTGGAATTGGACAAGCAGTTTTGAAGGAGTTGCGGATTTAAAACCGACAGACTCACAAATGAGCAATTTTGGCTCATTGAACCTCTAAAATCTGTATAATCAAAATTCTGAGTATCAGGTGCACGACTACACCAAGTGAAAAACATATCCTGAAGGTTTGGTTGGAATCGGACTGGTAGTTTTGAAGGAGTTGCGGGTTCAAAAACTGACAGACGACGCAGGACGACGACGTAAGACGACGGATAGTAATCCTTATGTGTCGACTCTGCTTACAGCAGAAAACACAATAAAATGTATCAAACATCAAAATTTTGAAAATTACACGGAAAAGGCAATAACTCTAAAACGTGTCATCAGATTTCATACTAAATTGCAGGGTGGGTAGATCTTGTCACGCTAATCATTTTTACTTAATCAATTTATTGATATTTGCAACGGTTATGAGTAATTTGCCAAAAACAGCAATTTACCACCCCCCACCCCTTTGTTCTACTTTTAGTAACAACGGCCATGTTGTTTGACCCAAGGATTAACCATAAACATGTTTCAAACTTCATACCCTTGTGATGATCCAGGACAAGTTTGGTTTAAACAGGCCTTGTAGTTTCAGAGGAGAAAATTTTTTGAAACAAAAGTTTACGACGGATGAACGCCAAGAAGTAATTGTAACAGCTCACCCTGACCCTATGGGAAAACACATTCAAAGATCTTCGCTTCTTAAACTACAGGGCTAATTTGAATCTAACTTGGACAATAGTCTCTCGTTGGTCCCTTACAAAAAACTAAACACAGCCGTTCCAACAACCCCCTCAAAAGTCAAATCAATATTTAAATAGATAGTGCACAATGGCAATGTGTACTAAACTTTCAGTGAAAGTTTCAATGAATTTCATCTAGTGGTCCAGGAGGAGTTGTCGCCACAAAGTAAGTACTCCATGTCGAACGAACGAACGAACGAATAGCCGGACGGACAGACACCATGATCACTATATTCCGCCCGCTAAAGCGAGGGATATAACAATAGATTTCAGTCAATTTATGAATCTTAAGTACAGATCAAAATCAAATGCTTGAAACATATGACAGATCTGATGTAGAGCAAATTTCCTTGACGTAACGCTACAATCGGCTGAGGACAGGTTAAGCACGATAGAAATACTCCGAAAGTTTTATAAAATTTTTAAAATGTAGATTTTGCAGCTTTTCAAATTATTGGCTTTCGAAAAGTACCAAGGGTATTGAGGTACTCGTTGACTGAGCTAGTGACACCCACGTACTTTTCGGCTACTAACATTGGCTCAACTCAGTGTTTACAAACAATAAAGTAGATGAATTGTGATTCAACTTAATATCTGCAGAAGTCTGTTTCAGCAACTGATGTCTCTTCGTTGCAGATATTCTAATTCGTAATAGATTAACCCCAAAAATGGAATTGAAAATTGTATGGTTTTACTAAATAATAAGAGCATTTGGTTTACAAATTCTTTTTTGAACTTCAACAATCCTAAATATCTCTTCATATAAACTGACCAAATATAGAATTACACCAGTGAAGTGCCTGGAGTTACATTGATCCAGTGGTAATAAATAACAAAATATCGAAGTTACTGTAAATTTCGAATACTCCTAGGTCAGTGGATAGTCTCGGGGAGCCGTGGCATCGACCAAATTGTAATAAATAAAAAAAAATGCCAAACTTTCAGTACATTAAATTTTTTGAATTAGGCACATTCCGACACCTGATGTCACTTAAGTGCAGATAAAACTAGAAACGTGAAATTAAGAAATCAAAGGATGTATCTAAGTTTATAAAAAAAAATATCTAAAACAGATTTAAAGTGAAAGCAAAAACCAGCTTAAGAAATAGCTTTGGACGACAGAGATACTCTTGGTTTTAAACATTTTTTTCTTTTATAGATATTGAAAGTTTCAAAAGCAGATCCGTATTCGGGCAAGCCTTGAAATACTTGACTACTGTTTTTTTTTATATTTTCGGGGACTACCATTCCAACAGCAGTGACATCCACCCAGTGTTGATAAACAAATTGCCGATTTTCAATCAAAACAATTGGACATCCAAAAATCGACACATGCATCCAAGCTGATAGAGAACAAATAATCAAAAAGGTCTGAATTGAAAACATAAATCAGCCGACGACAGAGTTTTGCAGGAGGAAGATTATCTAAGTTTTAAACAAAATTTTCATATATAAGATATTGTATTTTTCAAATAAAATCAGTTTTGGGACCAGCACCGAAGTACTGAACTACTAGGTCATTGAATATTCTCGAGGACTCATCAGTGGCATCTACCAAGTGTTGATAAATAACAAAATATAGAAGTTACTGTAAACTTAGTTATAGCAATTCCGACCACCTTTATCTGTTTAGTGTAGATAAAATGAAATTAAGTGGAATTCCAAAAATCGAAAAATGAAAATAAGCTGATAGAGAATCTGAATTCTAAAGGCCAAAATCAGCTAAGAATGGAGCTTTGTACAAGGGAGATACTACTTAGTTTAAAACAAAATTTCTTAAGCTAAGATATTGTCGGTTTTCAGACAAGCATCGAAGTACTGGACAACTGGGTTGGTGGATATCCTTGGAGACTAACAGTGCATAAGCAGTGACATCAACCCAGGTGTTAGTAGAAAAATGTGAGCAAAGATCAATAATATCATATCCCCGCTGCCCCTAAATAAGATCAAATAAAACTTTTAAATAAATGATGCACAAGGGCAATGTGTACTTAACATTCTGTGAAAGTTTCAATGAATTTCATCTAGTGGTCTGGGAGGAGTTGTCGCCACAAGATAAGTACTCTATGCCGGACGGACAAACGGACGGACGGACGAATGGACACCATGACCATTATATACCTTCCGCTCAGAGGTATATTAAATAACAAGATGCCGAAGTTGATGTAAATTTACACTTTCTGCATATGGCAACATCGACAATTTTTGTCTCTTTAGTGCAGAAGAAATTAAAACAATTGGAAATCCATAAAAAAGAAAGAAATGCAAGCTCATAGATAACAAATAACAAAAAGCATCTGATTGATAGGATCTAAAATTGAAGGCAAAAATCAACTAAGGGCGGAGCTTTGCACGAGGAAGATACTCCTTACCTTTAAACAAAATTGTTAGTTTCCAAATAAAATTGGGCCAGCACTGACGTACTGGACAACTGGTTCGGTGAATAACATCGGAACTAACTATCCAGATGCAGTGGCATCGACTGAAATGTCGAAACAAAATGCCGAAAGTACTATAAATTCCAACACCGTCATTTCGGTAACAGATGTCATCTCAGTGCAGATTGGCAATCGGAAATCCAGAAATCGAATGATCAATACAATCTGATAAAGACTAAAAACATTTATTCAATTTTTGTCAGCAGCTTACTCGCTTCTTATCTGTGGTTACAAAATACACAACACATTCTCATCAGTTGATACGAAATGCACAAAAGACTTCATTCAATTCTCAATCTGAACAGCACATACATGCTACTTAATAATGTGCATAAATTCACAGTAACTTTGGTATTTTGTATAGTTTTTACCAGGGGGTGAAAGGACACAAGATATATTATCCAAACCATTCTTAGTTAATAAATAACAAAATACCGAAGTTAATATTCTGCATATGCGCATTTCGACAATTTATGCCTCATCTGTGCAGATCAAACCAAAACATTTGGAAGTCCAAGAAAACGAAACACTTTTTAGCTCACCTGGCTATGCCAGGATGAGCTTTTGCGATCACTTTGCGTCCGTCGTCCGTCCGTCCGTCGTCCGTCCGTCCGTCCGTAAACTTTTCATTCAAAGATCTTTTCCTCTGAAACCACTGGGCCAATTGAAACCAAACTCGACCACAATAGTCCTTGGGTGGTCCCCTTTTAATATTGTGTCGCTCAGGTCTGTACGTCATCCAAGATGGCCGCCAGCTGGGAACAAAATTTAACATTGGACCCTATGGGAAAAAAACGTTTCAAATTCTTTTTCTCTGAAACTACTGAGCCAATTGGAACCATACTTGGCCACAATAGTCCTTGGGTGGTCCCTTACAAAAAAAGATGTTTTTTTAGGTCCGCCCGATTTCCAAGATGGCCGCCAGCGGGAAACATAGTTTTAACATTGGACCCTATGGGAAAACACTTTCAAAGATCTTCTTCTCTGAAACTACTGAGCCAATTGGAACCAAACTTGGCCACAATAGTCCTTGGGTGGTCCCTTACAAAAAAGGTGTTTTTNGATTTCCAAGATGGCCGCCAGCGGGAAACATAGTTTTAGCATAGGACCCTATGGGAAAACATTTTCAAAGAACTTCTTCTCTGAAACTACTGAGCCAGTTGGTACCAAACTTGGCCACAATAGTATTTGGGTGGTCCCTTACAAAAAAGGTGTTTTTCAGGATCGCACTAAATTCAACATGGCCGCCAGCGTGGGAAATAGTTTTAACATTGGACCCTATGGGAAAACACATTCAAAGATCTTCTCCTCTGTAACTACTGGGCAAATTGGAACCAAACTTGGCCACAATAGTCCTTGGGTGGTCCCTTACAAAAAAGGTGTTTTTTAGGTCCGCGTGATTTCCAAGATGGCCGCCAGCGGGAAACATAGTTTTAGCATAGGACCCTATGGGAAAACATTTTCAAAGATCTTCTTCTCTGAAACTACTGAGCCAGTTGGTACCAAACTTGGCCACAATAGTCTTTTGGTTGTCCCTTACAAAAAAGATGTTTTTCAGGATTGCGCTACAATCAACCTTGCCGTCAGAGGGGGATACAGTTTTAACATTGAACCCTATGGGAAAACACATTCAAAGATCTTCTTTTCTGAAACTACTGGGCCAATTGAAACCAAACATGGCCACAATAGTCGTTAGGTGGTCCTTTGCAAAAAATGTGTTTTTCAGGTCAGCGCGATATTCAAGATGGCCGCCAGGGGGAAACATAGTTTTAACGTTGGACCCTATGGGAAAACACTTTCAAAGATCTTCTTATCTGAAACTACTGAGCCAATTGGAACCATACTTGGCCACAATAGTTCTTAGGTAGTCCCTCGCAAAAAAGGTGTTTTTCAGGATCGCACTATATCCAACATGGCCGCCAGTGGGGAACATAGTTTTAACATTGGACCCTATGGGAAAACACTTTCAAAGATCTTCTCCTCTGAATGTACTGAGCCAATTGGAACAAAACTTGGCCGCAATAGTCATTGAGTGGTCCTTTGCAAAAAGATGTTTTGCAGGTCAGTGCGATATCCAACATGGCAGCCAGCGGGGAACTTAGTGTTTCCCATGGGGTCCAATGTTAAAAATACAGAGGTCTTCTCCCCTTTAACTAATTAGGGATATTGGATTTATAGTTTTAATTATATATAAGGGCTCTTTAACATAAAATGTCTATGTTAATCAAGGGCCAGGTGAGCGATAGAGGCTCTTGAGAGCCTCTTGTTTATTTTACCTATTGGGTACAGATGCAAAAAAGACCATTCTTTCCAATTTACTCAAATCTTTCCAAGAGTACAAGAAACATAGAAAAAACATCTACTCATTGATCTACATGTATATATACAATAGGCTATACCCTGTACGAAGTCGGGGTATCTCGAGCTCCTAAGGTTGTTTACATTTGTTTTTGTCTTTAAGTTGTGATTTTGTGCATTTCTTTATGGATTGTGACAAGTGATTTTAATTTCGGTATTTGTTTGCTGATGTTATCTTACCTGTAGGTACAAGATACACTAAGGCACCAATTACTCTTGTGTTATCAAATGGGTGTAAGGAAAAATCATTTGGAAGCTCGTAAGCTGTTTGTTGCTCGTCACAAAGCCGACCCCTCTGTGTGAAGGTAACATTATTTCCATCAGTGCTTGATACCTAAAAGTGACGTTTAGGGTGTATTACATATTTAAATAGAACACCACTTTTATAACTATCCACACATAAATTCTTATGATTTATCTACTTTCAGTATAGTAATTAGATAATAACCTCTTTAAAACAAATTTTGCTGTGTGAAATATTGTTTTATTAAATTATCAAATTTATTGCATATATTCATAATAATCATTTATTAAGTCTCAGTCTCCCAAACTAAGTTTGGGGATCGAGACTTAATTATTATTATTAATTTTTTATATTGCTTTTTTAGTTTGACAATGTCAGAATGTCTTAGTAATGAAAGTGTACTCGGTATTTCGTTTGAAAAAAAAGATAATTTTTGATAATGTTATGATAATGGTGAACTTTCATTCAGTTATTAGTTTTACAAGCTTGTGTTTATTTTTGCCTTTTAAATGGAGAGTAATTGTGGTTATTGTGAAATTGCTGTTTATGTGATAATTTATCAGACAATGTTCAATATTTTTGGGAGTCATTGGCAATTTGTTATTGAGTCAGGAAATGTTCGACAGCGTTGTGATTATTTTCGTCTTGTTAATTGTCAGACAATGATGGTGATTACTGTTAACTTGCTATTAATATCTTTGTCAAATTTGGAGGTGCAATTTGTCAATATCGAGTTGGTATACAAAGGGGTACCAAATTGTGCTTCTCTACTCACAGACTAGTATTTATACCCCTATATTCCTACAGAGAATCGCAAAAGCTCATAAAATTATAGACGTTAGATTTAAAGCCCTACAACGTAGGAGTGTATTAAGTCTTGTATATAAGAAAAATGACCCTTCAGACCTCACAAACTATAGACCTATATCCTTACTAAATACAGATTACAAAATATTGTCTTATACATTAGCGTGTAGAGTTAAAAAGTTTTTAAATATATTGATTGATACTAATCAAGTTGGATACTTGCCAGGCCGCTTCGTCGGACATAATCTTAGACAGATACAAGACATTATAGATTACGCAGATAAGTTTAATATAGAAGGTGCGATTTTATTTATCGATTTTTCTAAAGCATTTGATACTTTAGATTGGGATTTTATGTATCAATCACTTAAACATTTTGGTTTCAATGACGCTTTCATTGGCTGGATAAAAACACTTTACACTAATGTAAATAGTTTAATAGTCAATAATGGCTGGACTTCAGTCCCGATCAACTTGCAACGTGGAATAAAACAAGGTTGCCCTTGTTCAACGGTAGTTTTTTTGATAGCTGTAGAAATTATGGCGAATT
>MJUU01061740.1:37391-71360 GCA_002080025.1 Modiolus philippinarum | reverse complement strand
TATTTCCAAGCCTGCAAGATGCGCGATTACAGGCTCCGTGGAGCCTCTTGTTTTATGAGTGATCACTGGATGCCACCACTGCGGTATATAGCTAAAGATCAGAGTATATAGAAAATTATACACGGTTCTTGTGAGAAACTATTAGACAAATCGAAATGAATTTTTGCATGACACTGACTCGATGGATCTCTAAAAAAAGTCCGATGAAGTTTGTAACTGCGGCTGAATTTGATTTAATTTCGGATTTATTTTTCACCAGACTACCTTATTTAGAATAAGTTGACGATATACTGTTATGTATTTCATCAGCCAATATGTATTCTTTTGTCAACAATACCTTTGCCAAGTGAGCGACTACTGACTCCTGAGAGCTAGGAATCCTTGTATCTAAGAATGCATGCACAAAGTGCTTAGTTTTGCATGAAGGTTTCGGAATTTTGAAATTGTTCCAGGTGAAAATAAGGATTTTTGTACGTTTTGACTTGAAATCGTAATATATATGTTATTTTTTAACAATAAAGACTACTTCAAATCAATGTAAATCAGTTGCATTCGATCTTCAGTATCCATTTTGACTGAAGCTGAAAGTCCATTTTTGGTAAATTCCCCGAAAGTGTCAGAAACCAACACTTGTAAAAAATTTTGATTTCAGTTATGTACTTATTTTTTTCAATCTTTTACAATATTAAGAAATGATTTTGAAAATCTTTATCCAATAACTGCGGTACGAATTAGTAAATAAAGTAACCTTAAGACGGATTTTGGTTGGAATTTTCACTAACAACCATACATTTTAGAAACCATCTAATAATCAATTATTAAACTTTTAATAAAATTATAACTTTAAAAATGTACTTTTGAAAATTTCAGAAATAACATAAAGACTTAGATTGATTTCAGTTCTATCCAGACAATCATAATAATTTGAAATATAGAAATTTTAACCTTTGAAATAAGAATGGAACTGAAAACAAAACTTAAAGTGCAGTTTACTATTTTAATCGATATTTGTAGTAAAAAGTGAGTACTATCTCACGTGCTTCATTCATAGTAAATCCACCAATCAAGGGCCGTGGTTTCACGCATTGTCAACATTAATCACCGCCCATCAGCTTAACAAGGCCAGTGAAGTACGTGTGTTATTCATCGAACTGTTGATTAGTTCTCAGTGATCGTCGGATTGAAAATTTTTCAGCATTTTTGTAAATCCTTCTATGATATTGTTTAATGCCAAATACTGCAAAAAGGCAAATATTATTTTAATTTAGTTACGGTTTAAAGCATTGAGAAGCTAGTCATTATTTTGCAAATAAAAATCGGAAGAAAAGATTTAACAGCAATGCTGTATTTATGTCCTTTATAAATAAATTTGTTCAATGGACCAATAACTTTGGAAGGACAATTTTTGAATTTATGCGCTTTGTAAATGAAATTTCCATAGAAGTTTGGGTGGTAACGCCCTGTTGTATAAGAGCTCTGATGTAGAACCAAAATTTCCTTTATATGTCAATGTATCTATCATAAAATTTAGAGAATGTTTTTATCAATTTATTATATCTAAACCCGTGATGCAGAAGTTTTTCAGTTAGACAAAGATTTCGGTCTTTGAAGTCAGAAAGATACTACATACTTGTGTATCTCAAACAAATTATGAAAGTAGACCCCGTAAGTATGGTACCGGAACATCGTCGTCGAGATGGGGAAAATTAATTATAGGGAAAGAGCTATCCCTTACATGTATGTGGTTAAAAGAGATTTTGTTGCTCTTCTCGTTCTGAATCATGACGAAAAATATAATTAAGGTCGTAAATAACAAAATATCGAATTACGACTTCATTTGAGTTCTGAAGTTGGCCATATTTGGCAACGTATGTCTTATCATATGTAAATAAAAGTCTAAAATCAAAACACAGGCATAAACTAAGCTACTTTACAAAAAATGATCGAAAGAGTTTAATTTTTATGTCAATATCAATTATACGGTGCTTTAAATGAGGGAGATATTACCAAGTTAATATAATGATGTTGTAACAAACACAAATACTTAAATAAAAAGGAATAATACAAAAACAACAACGAAAGATTCACGTCTTCCCGGATTTGACATAACTGGTTTTCACTTTACCCTAAATTGACCCACTGACAGTGTGACGGGTACTGTATACAGAGCAGGATATACCTCCTTTTAGATCACCTGATGTCACTCTGTTTTTTTTAAGTTCACACTGTTTTTGCTTTAATTTTTGTGTTGTATATGTGGTGTTTGTGGACGCGTAGTGTCTTTGGTCTTCTGTCTACTGGTGTTCTTGCTTTTGCTTTGTCTCTGAATTTTGATTTATGTAATCTTGGGCATTGTTCCTTCGGTATTCTACTGCCGTTGTCTCATACAATCAGTTCTTTGTTTACTGTGTGGTCTTTTTTTCTTTTTTTTTTGACAAATTCTTCAATTCTTTCTTTGTCTTTTAGTTGTTTAATATGAGGAAGGCTCAGCCTTGAATGCCAGCGAAGAAATTCCAGACTTCTACCCAGCTCTAGTATAGTGATTACTCTATACAAGGACGTATATCTCATTATAAGTCCTAGCTGCAGAACCGTAGCTCTTATGGTCCTTGTGCTGATTTTTTGATAGTTGCGGACCACCAAATCAGAAAAAATAAAAGAACCTATAGTTATTGTTATAGGTTCCGCAGCTATGTAAGTCCTTGCTCTAGACGTTTGACGACAAACGTGATAATTTCAACCTTTCAATAGTGAACTTTCTGTTTGAGCAGTAATTTTCCAGCATGTCCGCGTCTTACATCACAACTCTTTCGCTCAGAATATGTTATGTTTAACAGAGACTTTTAAACACAACTAATTAATGTCTCTGTGTTGTACCAGCTAGGCGTTTTACGAAATCTTGTTACATGATAAGACAGACCAAACCTGTGGATCCAGCCTTCAAAAAGGTTTGATTCCAATGAGGTTCCAGTCGATTGTTTTGCAAGTTTTATCCATTTTTTTGCAAAAATTCTGCATGAATTTTTTTTCAGAAAAAAAGGGGGTTCCAACCCACGAAACCCCTTCTGGGTCCGCTAATACACAAATACAGTAAGATCAAGTGTTCATTGAAGTACTGACAAACAAAGACTAGGACTATTTAGTAGGTTGACAAGTACCATAGATTAACATATAATTCGTGTACCGCTTTTGGAGGACCTCGTGCTACCTCCATTTTGGAGGGTTCACACTACTTGGAGTGATTCAGTTTTGCGTTTTTTTTTCTTTATTTGTGTTGTCTGTGTCATATTGTCTTCTGTTTCCTTGGACCAAGTGATAAATGAAGCGCCAATATTGGGTGAGTAAGCATTTTCTTAAATAGGTTCCTTCAACCTAGGGATTTGAATGCATGTACATGGTATGTTCCTTAAACATACCTCCAAACCCCATAATAAGGCCCAGTAGGTAATGTGATGCAGAATACAATAATTATTACATATAGATGCATGATTGGCCGGTTCCTTGAGAGATATTTTGTCATCAGTTGTTTTCCTATTGTCACCATTTTTAGCGAGTGGCACAATTAAGCATGTGCTCTGTAGATTATGGAGTAAAGAATATTCTATATTCTATAAATTCGGGACCGACCATCTAACTTGAAAAGGGGGGTTATGGTTTTTTTTTGACAGAATTTTTACTTGTATCAACAAAATATTTTTTTTTCAAAACAAGAATAATTTCAGGATATTTGTTTCATCATATTTTGCAGCCAGAATATTTTTTCACACGAAATCAGCTTCAAAATATTTTTTGGGAAAAAAGCCATAGCCTCCCCATCAAATTAAATGGTCGGTCCCTGGCGTGTATTTAAAAAAAATTATAACCATATAATCTACAGAATGCTACTACTTGTCAAGCTCCTTTAAATAAAAGACCCGAGATGAATTAAAAAAAAATGGAAACTTGTTTTGTTGACTGAAATATTTAGAAATGGTTGCTGCATAGAAAGAATTAATTTCACTGGGGTAAGTTAAGGTATGGATAACGATTCTGGTTTTACGAATACTCTACGATTTAGAGGAAAATATCGAAATATATATTCAGCCTTATTATATCATAATTCATGATTCAAATCCCCAACAAATATATCCTGCTTCACCAGAGCGCATTGCAATCTCAACTTTGATATACGTAGTTGTCGGTCCTGGAACTGAGGTATTACATTTCCTGTGTAGCATGTAGCAGACGCCAAGTTGTGTTCATATTTGAGGATTGCAAATTTTCACAATAATTTGAGCATTATGTTATTTAAAAGCAAATGCCATTTCATTTTGAAAGTTTTCAGTCAACAGCATCACAAAAGGCCAGTGTTTAAGTAAAGGGAAAGGGGATATTATTTCATTTTCAAGGTATGACATTATCTCATTCGTAATTTCATTTTCAGTGATGTTTATTGATTATATTTCACTGTGAGAAGCTTGGAACGTACATTGAAGCCTTGTTCGGAACGGCTGAAGACCGAGTCTACAGTCTGTTACGGATAAGTGTCAAAAAGGCAATTTTGCTCTCTTTTCGTTGACATTTAAAAAATGCTAACCGTGGGTCAAAGAGGCATTGCTCATAACAAGAAACGTAATTTCCCCGGGCTAATGAAGAGGCACTGAATGACTGATTAGTCAGTTAATAAAAGCCTGTGAAACCCTATGTTCCAGGTAGATTGCAGTTATTTCCAAACCGTTTGAATGGAGGAAAGGACTCTGGAAGATTTTTTTTAATTACTAGTAATTAACATATTTCTAATTCACAACAACACTATGGAAAAAACTATGGAATAAACTGCTGAACTGCCATATCGCGGTTCATCGTCAATGTCACCATGACAACACAACTAGTTTCCGGTTGAGCGGATTGCCGTTATGGTGACCTCGTGAAATGGAAAGGAAACCAGATGGGAATTTTTTGGCGTTGAAACTCGAGACATATGATTTAAATAATCGGATAATGTTTTTAGCAACATATTTCGGGTTGACTGGGTAACAAAAAGTAAAAATTTTGACAGGTTTTCAAAAAATGTGTAAGCAAACTGACTCTCGTTATGTTGAGAAATGAAATTAGCCAATGAATGAAGTAGATTTTGTCATGTGATCGTTTGGTCGTACAAAAAAGGTCAGGTGACAGGCAGAAAAAAAATGAAAGGCACCAATATATATATCTGGATGACATTCTTACCATAAGTGCCAGCTTCGCTGGCATATAATCAGCTTTCATTCTACATTAAGTTTACCATCTTCCAAACGTTTCGATTCGATATTCACATAAGTTGTCGAAATGTCCATCTGCAACTAAATTTACAGTGTCTTCAGTGTCTTGGGTGAGTTCTTCCTATATAAAGGTGTGCGGATGTCCGACCAAAAAGGGTCTGCTTTTCCAGTTCTGAAATATATGATTACGTTAAGAAATATCAGAAGAAATATATCAATAGGTCTGAATTTCCACTTCTTTCATATCATAAGGTTGCAAATTTCAACATCAAATATATAACCGCAAAATTAATCTTCAGATAAGCAAAATTACATTATCCATATCATCTTTATACTTTACAAAAATACATGAATAGGTTGCAACATTTCATAAAACATATGGAAGGTTCTCCCTTTTTACCTTGGCAAATGATATGATTATCCCGCGATAATGGGAGGCGGTGCTGAAATTATATATAAATTTAACTATTATTATGAAAGTTTAATTTGAACACACATTTTAAAGTTATGTAGTACATGTACCACAAATCTATTCAAATGCGTTCAATAATTAGAACATTATTATATGTTATCAGGTCGTATATTCACCCTAATATATATAATAGATAGTTTAAGATTGCATATCACTTGGGTATACAAAAGGCTTAAGGTAAGAATTGTAAAAGTTGAATAAGGTTGTGACTGCGGTCATTAACCTGAGCTATACTTTGAATCAATGCGAGACTTTCGAGATAGAAACAATTGTGTAAATGAAAACAAAAATGAGTACCTAAATCCAGTAAGCCTGCATTCCTGCAATCTTCTTTTGCTGAAAATCTAAACCAAACAAAAGACTAAATTAGTTTGCTAAGACTGAATAGAAACAGTCAATGATATATTTTTATACACAATCTCAATAAATTCAAAGGATTTAGATAGTAGCTTTCATTCAGTTATGCTCCAAGAGAGTTCAAAGACAGCTCCTGACTGAATATTTTTGTTAGATTTATGTCCTATTTAGAATTTAGAAACTAACAAAATGTATAACAATGCAACTTATTCATTTGACTCAGATTTGGATAATTTCAACTAAGAAATATCTTCAAGAAATCCCCGAAGATGTCTAGTCAAATATTGTCTTAGGAATATTTCCCCTTCCAAATGCTTATTTTGCGACTGATGTAACGGCCGAAAAATAAACATTTAAAAGTAATGATTTAATTGATCAAAATAGAATAATAATTTTATTTAAGCATTTGTCAACAGTTGTGTATTGTTCAACATACATGTACATGTTAAAGGAATAGAGTCTGAAATTGCACTCTCATCATTTATTGTATATTCAAATATTTTACATGTAAATATCAAGGAATACAAAACTTTCGAGATAAGAGCTCCTTTGTATTTTATGACATAAACAGGAAGGAAAACTATTACCAGACTGCATTCCTGTCCGGATCACACATTTTCGTATCATGGAAATTACCCTCCACCCGGGCCCTTCAAATATAAAAATAGAATAGTTTTGGTTCACCCAAATTTTCTGTTTTGCTGACCTTTAACATGAGTGCCAATAAGTTTTCGTCATTTGGTTTTGCTTCTGTAACTTGTATATGGTGATAAAAATCAAGGAAACAGTTGAAAACGTTTCTTATAGAAAATATTAACCAATATATGGATCTTGGTATTTTTTGTAATTACAGGCATCCAATACTATGCGATGGCCAATATCTTTTTGAGGAGTTATATTCAAAAACTAAGATTGGAATTTGAACACTACAGGCAACTGATATCCTTTGACATTACTTTGCAGGCGTGCCTGTCTTATTCTGCACTTTTGTTTTGGGAACACAGCTATTCATCTTAAAATTGATCAGTGTGACCAGACCAGCTTGTCAGAACAACAACGAGAGAGACAAATTTTAACCTGTTTGCTGTTTTGGCGAATAAAAAAAAAAGAGTTAGAAAAATATGGAACAAAATTGTAAAGTTGTATGAAGATATCTTTGTACCGTATAGTGGGAAATTTTTGCGGGGGTTTACTTTTTGTGGGTACAAGTCATTCGCAAAATTTAATACCGTAGAATTTTATACTATTCCCAAAAGTCGAGCAATCGAGGGGTTGCTGCCAGAGGGTCGTAAGTGCAGCTTTCAAAACTTTCGGAAAATTGAATTTGAAAGTTTGAAATTCAATTACTTGCTACTTAAGAAGGGGACCTCTGTCATATTTTGACATCATCTTCTTTGCCTACGAAAGGTTTCGGTTAATCCTTCAGTTAACGAGAAAATAAATGATTAGTCACTTACGACCATTTAGCATTTTGCCGTTGTGAATTAGTTTTGAAAACAAAAAAATTTAAGTGCACTTATGGCCTCTTTGCATTTTATTTTGTTGTCTTATATTTGAAGGCAAATTGATTTGAAAGCATTTACGACTTTTTTGAATGATGACCTATGTGCCATTTCATTTACACCTGGTATTTTCGTTTTGTTCACTGAGCTTGATGTCAATATGTATTTAAGTCAATGTGGTTTTGAGAATGTTTTAATTTAATTCTGTTTTTGGGACAATATTAATGGAACGGTATATTTCTAAAGTGACTAAATCAATATCTAAACAGATGTAGTTTTTGTCAGTCCAAAATCTTTTTTGGTTTCAATATCTAGTAGTCATTAAAAAGCATTATTTTATTGTGTTTGTCTTACACATGAATTTTTGAATGGATCCTAAATATCATTGAAACAGTTGCTATGTAATTTTTGTGTTTTAAACACATTCAATTACTTTTGCCTTTGTATCACAAGTTTTAAATGATATATTTGTCATTTGTATTTGGTTTACTTTATCAAACAGAAAAGAAGGATGTGCAAAATGACCATGAACACAACCATGCTGAAAGAAACCCATAATGACAGATCCAATCAAAAATATAATTGTAGACCATTGAATTCTTATTATGCTATAGTTACTTTGTAAACTGTCTCGTAACCGGATAACCTGAATATGCTAAATGACTATTTCATAGTCTAAGTCGTACATTTGGTTTCTTTTTAATTTTCTGTATCTCAATATAAAAGAATCTTTCTGTACTGAAGAAAATACATTGTCAAAATTACCACCGATTTGCTGAAGTCAACTGAACTATTAATACTACAGCATTGTGTTATATAAGTTGCGATAAATAACAAAATACCGAGGTTAATTTATTTTCTTCATATGCGCATTTCGACAACTTATGTCTCATCAGTGCAGATCAAACAGTGCAAATTGTGAATTATGTATTGAAATAAAATCAAAGAGCACCAATAAAAAGGAAATACCGTCCACTAAGTGGGTTACAAATAACGAAAGACAATGTTTGAAACACATCATGACTAGGAAAAAGGAATAATCAAAGAGAAAAGCTTGAAATATATACTAATTGCTAATTCTACAACTACTATATCTTGAAGTAATATTGTCAAACATTGTTTGTCTTATTTGTCATTGTCAGATCCCATGTCGTCATCATATAGGTCTGGTTCAGGAACCTTATCCTTCACAGTCGAACTTGACGGGAGACTGCAGTAATAACAAAAAAGAAATCTTCCGGAATTGTCGCATCCCGACACAAATCTAAAAGGTCTTTCTTTTTAGCATTAGAAATTGGAATTTTGCTTCTATATTTCTGCTTTGGCTGTGTAATGCCTATACAAAAATCTCTCCGTTCTTTCGATCGCATCCTGGTTTGTTTTTACATTCGTTTTTTATCTTTATGAACTCGTTGTCATCAAGTTGGTACTTAAAAACACACAATCTGGTTCTTCCTTCCTGAATTGCAGCCACTTAATGTTAAGCCACTGAACTCTTTTTCCGTCGGTGTCAACAATTGTAGAAGGTAATGTTTGCTTTGACATTTCCTTAAAATTAGAAAAAAAAATCTCCATGTTTAAGTGGTACCACCATATGTGGATTTCTTTTTCTAGCCATTTTTATGATAGTATCCCACTGACTTAGGACATGATGGGCTGTACATTTTTTTGCCGCTTCCACAGCCGCGTGCTTAGAGTCGACTCCATTTCTGTGTGACCAGGCTCAAGGTATTTTTGATTTATTGTCTGAAATTGTCCAATCGTAAGAACTGCATGTAAAAGAGCCGCCGTCATGTGAAGATTTCTGTTCTGTTCATAGCAGGAGTCGGAAAATAAGCATACATTTTTAATTGTCGGAGGAAGTGACTTGATATATAGTAGAATTGCAGTTGCAATTTCGTCCGCACCCCTGTTCACTTCTGTTTCATTTCAGGTGAAACATGTTGCTCTAGCATCACCCAAAAAGTATACAGATAAGTTAAAGCAATTCAATTTCCTTTTGTAATAAGCTTGGCTTATTTTAGAAGAGGGAGTTTGAAGAACGGCTTTCAAGTCGAATGTTGGAGTATGATATGATGGAGTCTTTTTTGCATATTCCTTATCAAATTATTTCTCTTCCCTAGCCTTTTTCCGCTCTATGTGGTCGTTGTACTTCTGAATCATTTGTTCTATCAATGATCCATTTTCCTCCCTTCGTTTGTACAGGTTGCAAAGACGACATTGGTCCTTTTTAAGTGTGTGGAAAGAGTAGTTGTACTCTTCACTTAATATCTTTCTGTACCTTGATGAAGTAACAGGTTTCAACATTGACATTTGCCATTTTTCCTTGTACAACCGATACATTTTAGTTATATTAAGCTCTGTTCCAAGAAATTTACGGTGTGTGTCCTTTCTCGTGTAATGTGGATCCATGATTGGGAAACTTTCAATGTGTTTTCTTACAAAGTCAGTAGACCCGCCCGGGGTTTTATTTACAGGGGCATGTGATTCTCGTTTGTCTGATGATACAAACAAACCAGATTTGTTGTGTTTCATAGCGCATTCAACGACCCTTTCGCCAATATCTAATATTTTTAAGTAAAACATCTTGCAAACACGAATGCATTCATTAATAACTTAAAAAAGTTCTGAATAATTTTCTGTTCCTTATTTTTTTTTTTTTTTTGCTGATGTTTTTAATTCTAGCTGGTGCTGTCTCAACAACTGTGCTGCATATGCAGTCTCTATGTCTTGTATAATCCTTAAGATTCCAATAACTTTCATGCAGGTCTTCACTATCCTGTTGTGATATTCTAATGGAAAATTTATAGCGACATTTTATGCAATCTTGCGATTGAACTTTTCTCCTTCTCATTAATTTTCCTGTACAGCTGATATATTCCTCCCCTGAATTTAATTGCATTTTCCTTATATCTTTCCGGTTTGCTGAGTTTGCTTTCCGCTCTATACTTCTAAATCTCTTGTTGAGACTTTTTTATTGTGCCTGTTTTCTTGGTGTCAAAGATGGTTGTTTGCTAAAGGTATGTTGGGCGGTAGAGCGAGGACCAAGAACTTTACATGCATCGTAATGTTCAACTCCTGGTTCAGCGATAAGAGCTAAAGTAATAATGTTTTCGTCTTCAATGGAAGTAAATGATGGTTGAATCTTAACTATTGGTCTGTTCCTATCATGATTTCACTTTTCAAAACATTCGCTGAAGCCAACGGCAAAGCATCTGCAAGATCTGACGACCAATGTATTTCGCCATGCAAGTAGTTAACTTTTTGTTGGAACCACAGTTCTTTTTCTGGTAAGGTCTCATCACATTCAGTTGCTAGAAAATTGCTGTAATGTTCAAAGTTGCTTTCTAAATGGTCGCGAATAACTTTTCGAAGCACCTCTCCTTCTGCCAAATGAGGGAGACTCTTTTGTACTGCGTTAAAAAAACAATTGCAATCAGCTTTTATTCCTAGTCGTTCTAACCCATTACTGAAAAGTATATTATCAAGATTATGAGAATGTGTTTCGTACAAGTACTGTCTGGTAGGGAAGGTCGCCATACTTGTTTGTCGTGCTTTGCTTAAAGGTATTTTGGCTGGACTTGAAATTGGCTGCTATTTAGTAGGTGTAAAGAGTTTCGTTTAGTGAGATTGCTTTTGTTCCTTATGAATTGTGCTTGACGTCCTGGACATTTCTGCTTGGATTTACTTAAACAGGTTACCTTCTTCTTCCAAGCTGTATTACGATTTTATAGATCACTATATTTCCTTTTAATACTATTTATAGTTCCTTTTGAACTACCAGACGTTGGCATGGTTGCACCCTTTTTATTTGCAGTATTGCGGTTGGGATGGAAAAGAATTACTTTTTTATTTCTCATCTTTAGATCTGTCAACCTTCTTTAATTTTCTACCATTAAATTGTTTCCCTTTTTTCTCTTCATCTCTAGTGATTCGAGATCTGAGTCAGAGTCTGGCATTTGAATATCGAACTTCTTGATTTTGAATGGTGGGTCTTTGAAAAGATCGTCAGATATCTCTCCGTCGGATGATTCAAATAAAGAGTATTTTTTCTGTTTAACGTTTCTTCTTTTTCTCCGTGTTGCAATAGGCATCTGTAGTTGTATTTGTCGTTGGAATACTTGCTAAGGCTCGTCAGAATCCGACGTTAACGCTTCTTCAGCACTTACTTGGTGGCCCTTTCTTTCCACATCTGAATCATTATTATGTTTGTCATCTCGTATACATATACAACTTTTTTCTCTATTCTTAGTTTTTGGTTTAAATCAAACGACTGATTTTTAACAAGAAGTGTATTAATTTGCTTAAGAAAAATTCAGCTGTTTTCATTTTAGTCCGTGGGCTGGAAACACTTTCCGTGCACCCCCCCCCCTCCCCCCACTTCCGAACCAGACCGATTTTTTTCAGTCCTTCTATGTCCCCTCTTCAAAATAAAACATGTTAACACGAACATAACCTGCACGCATAGACAGTATAGGGCCACTTTTATAGTACACCATCAGAAATTCTTGTATTTTCGTTTTAACCTAAGTTTCATCTTTTAAGCTCTATAATTTTTTAACGATAGGTAATATATACTAAAATTTGGTACCAAATTAAAGCTAAATTAACATTCTTTACAATGAACACAAGTTTGGGCACTTTACGCCATTTTTATGATCTGGGGATGCAAAAAATGTACCCCTCCCCCTGCAAAAAAATGCGAAAATGACAATTTTAGGCTGTCAATTCTTTTCAGATAAACAACCCTCGTCATTTGATCTAGTTTTTATGCCTAACTTATCAGGTGTGATACAATGTTGGAAAATAAAACCATTAAAATCCATAAAATTTTGATTTTCGGTATAAAATTTCAGAAAAATGGAAATTTTCGGAATTTTAGATTTTTTCACAATTTCGACTTTCTGACTTTAGGATCGTAAAATCTGAATATATATTTTATTATGGCCGATTTAATAATGATTTATGATATATTAGCAAGATATTGTGCGCACAAAGTTTAGTTTCAGACATAATGTAGGTTCAGAAATGTCAAAATTAGCACCCCTCCCCCCAAAATTAGGGAAAAATTTGAAATATTCAGGCTCTTAATGATAAAAAGATAAAGTTTAATGGGAATATAGTGTTTATTTCACTTAAGCTGACATGCAGAAGATCATTTAAGTAGATTTAAACTTTTTAAGATGTCTCTTTTCCACTCTTCTGCCCGAAATTCTACGCAAAATGGGAATTTTCCGTTTGTCAGAATTTCTGCTGTTTTGACTTTGAGATGCAAATACTTCATGACATTGATATGTAACTTGAAAATGTTGATTTAATATCGTTTCATTATATGTTAGCAATTACAAAGTATGCTTTTAAACATTTAAGACTAACTACAGTCTCATAAATTACAAACATATTACCCCTTACCACACATATTCAACACAATTTATTTCATTTTATTCAGATTAAAAAGCTTAAACATTGTATAAAGGTCCAATGACATATCATTTTCAAACACCAAAATACACAAAGACTGACTTATATCACAAATAAGATCATGTTAGTGGTTTATGGGCAGTTAATCAACAATTAAAATTGGATTTCGTAAAATTCTGAAATGCTGGAAATTCCCATTTTTCACGAAAATCACCCAAAATATTCAAGTTTACCCATATTTGGTGTTAAAATTACGTATAGCGACATATCAAATGCATCTTTTGCAAAGAAAGTAAAACATTAGCATGCTATGTTCATATATATATAAAGAAGGACATATTTTGGGGACTTTTAAGTTAAATTTTGTTGGGGTAGGGGTAAGATTTTCGGTATTTAGAGTCACAGTGAACACCCCTTGTTTTTCTAATCTGTGTTTTAAGATAACTTATATATCGGTTAAAACAATAAATTGGCATATCTTCAGATAAATCCTCAAGATTTGCCACATAAAACGATTTAAAAGTGAATTTTGGACAAATCTGAAATGCTAAAAATCCCTATTTTTCATCAATTTTTCACTAAATATTGAATTTAAGCTGAAAAGTGGGATTTAAAATACCAAATCCTGATATAATTAATGCAACCCTGCTATATGCATCGCAGATTTTGCGTGTGGTAGTGATTTTTATCCCTACCTAGACAAAAAATCGACAACCTTGAGGAAAATTTGTTGGGGTAGGGGTAAGATTTTTGGAATTTAGAGTCACATTAAACACTCCTTCCTTTTCTAAACAATGTTTTAGACAACTAGTGTATCGCTTAGAACAATTAATTGGCATATCTGCAGATATATTCTATAGATTTGATATATATTGCGATTTAACAGTGAACTATGAACAAATCTGAAATGTTGAAAATTCCCATTTTTTATGAATTTTCGGAGAAATATTGAGTTATAGTCGACCAATTGCTGTTTAAATACCAAATTATGATGTTATTCATGCAACATTGTCATATACAACAGACCTTTTCCGTATTCTGGTTATTTTTATCCCTACATGGACCAAAAACTGACAATTTAGGGAAAATTTGTTGGGGTAGGGCTAAGATTTTCGGTATTTAGAGGCACATTTTACACTCCTTATTTTTCTAAACACTGTTTTAAGACAATTAATGTATTGCTTAGAACAATTAATTGGCATATCTGCAGATATATTCTATAGATTTGATATATATTGCGATTTAACAGTGAACTATGAACAAATCTGAAATGTTGAAAATTCACATTTTTTATGAATTTTCGGAGAAATATTGAGTTTTAGTCGACCAATGGCTGTTTAAATACCAAATTATGGTGTTATTCATGCAACATTGTCATATACAACGCACATTTTACGTGTTCTAGTTATTTCCATGCAAACTTTGACAAAAAATTGGCAATTATAGGGAAAATTTGTTGGGGGTAGGGGTAAGATTTTCGGTATTTAGAGTCACATTAAGCACTCATTGTTTTTCTAAACAATGTTTTAAGACAACTAATGTGTTGCTTGGTACAAAGAATTGGCATATCTGCAGATATATCCTCCAGATTTGGAGTATATAACGATTTAACAGTGAACTTTGGACAATTCTAAAATGTTAAAAATTCCCATTTTTCATTAATTTCGGGCAAAATATTTAGTTTAAGTCGACAAATGGCTGTTAAAATACCAAATCATAATGTTATTCATGTAACATTGTTATATACAACACACATTTTGCGTGTTCTGATTATTTTTATGCGAAAATAGACAAAAAAAATGACAATTTTAGAGTAAATTTGTTGGGGTAGGGGTAAGTTTTATTGATGTATGATGGTTATATTACCTAAAAGTAGTCATTATTTGTAATGGTTGTAAAGCAAATATAATAAGCTTTCATTTGATAACTATTTTAAACGATATTTGTTCACTAAAAAATAATATTAGGCAAATGAAAGACAAAACTTATTCAAACACGAAATTATTCAAAGGTCCCTGTATTTGGTCTATTTGAAAATACAATTTTGGTCATTTAAAATATGTTAACATCGTCTTAACATGTTTTATTTTGAAGAAAATAGATTGAAAAGCTAAAAACGATTTTCAGAATGAGGAATTGAGATGCACTTCGGGTTCTCTAGACCATCAAAATTAAGCAATTCCAATGAAAATATCAGTTTTTTCGTCAATATTTCATTGGGGTAGGGGTACGTTTAATTGCACTATGGAACGTTATAGTCATAGAAATTGTTAAAACTTGGGTTCTTTGTAAAGCTCATACAATATGCAATCATTTGATACCCCGTATTAATAACTGGAAAGCATTTGGTTAACATTTTGAAGCAACTGAAAGAAAAACTTGAACGAAAAACGAAATTTTCCAAAATTTTGGTGGGTGGGTCTAAAAATGGGCCGAATTCCACAAGTACGTGCAGGTTATGCTCGTGTTAACATGTTTTATTTTGAAGAGGGGATGTATACGGACTTAAAAAAATGGGTGGGGTTGGAAGTGGGGGGNNGGGGGGGGGGGGTGCACGGGGGGTTATTCCAGTCCATGGACTATTTATTTGCAGATTTAATGTTAATACAGCAACAGATGAAGGGGGTTCATTTTGCAAACTATAGACTTTTTTATTTGATAAAAGGGTCGGTAAGTCTCGTCATGTGACGCCGAGAAATCACGATAAAACATGACATTGCAGGATTATGACGTTCAAATTTTTTTGCTTGAAACATCAGATGTTTTTGTTAAAAATGCAACTTCCGGGTACAAATTATATACCCGGAAGTACCAAAATTGAACGAGACTTACAGCCGCTATATAAAAATCTAATGGGAATTTCATTCGTTTTCTCCAGATATGTCATATTACGTCCTAAACAAGGTAGAGAAGGAGTTTGGTGAAGTAACTGTATATGGAATACCCTATATCTATGATGATCGATCAGGTAAAATGTTTCTGATACGCTGATTCTGGTTGGTTGATGTAAACTTCCGGTTTATAGCTAAAACAAGAAGCAAGGTGAAAGTGGAGACATCAATTTGGATAATTAAATTTCTTCTATAGAATGAAGTTATTCATTGGATTAAGGATATGAATGAATATTTCTTAATTTTACTGTCGCTCAGTTTATGACAGTAAAGTCTATGATTTAATTTACCCCTCAGATAAAATTAATTACAAAAGTGGTGTATCAAAAGCAATCTGGTTATCGAAAAAATAACTAAAAATGCTGAATATGACATTTCAGTCTCTCAACATATACTTTCGGAATTTAAATTTGTTAGCCAATAAACAAAGATGTGTAAATTAATAAAGAATATGAAATACGTTATCGCTTATATACAAATATGTATAGACGTGATTTAAGACTTTTATTTATGCGTTTTGTGTATAGTTATGGTCAGTAAAGAGCTAGCTTAAATATAATGAAAAAGGACTTCTATGCAGATGATTCCAACAAAACCAGTATCATAATATTTTTTGTCGAGTGTGAACTTTAATCATGTCTGTATGGATCTCAAATTTGTTTTTGTGTGTTCTCTAAAGCACCCAATTATCCAGTCTGTTTCGTGCCGGGAAATATTTAACACTGTTAAAGAAGATAACCTCCTCAAAATCATGATTTGATTTGTCAGCAGTTTCCATGACCTGTCCAAATTCACCTTTTTACTGTTTCTTATTAACATCTGATTTAGCAACATGCTAACTTCAAAATTAAATACAAGTACACCTAGCTGATCCTTGAAAATGTATGAACCGCTTCATATATGCTCTGCATCAAAAACAATAAAGTGTAAAAATTCAATACACACATGGTTTAAAACTAAGGAGTATCTACTTCTTGCATAGCATTTTCCTTACCTTATTTTGGCTTTTTATTGAAATCGTATTTTGTAATTTGTTCTCAACCAGCTTTTACATAATTTCAGTCTATGGATTTATAAATATACTACCTAAGTTACAGTGACGGCCAGATTTGCAAACAACTATTTCGATGTGCCTCTTGTTGTCTATTGATGTTGTTTTTGTCCTTATTTTTGTCTTTCGTCGAGATACTTAGTGACAAATATTTGTAGGTAGACATTGCCAGGTTTTACTTTTTTCTCATTGACTGCTCCCGACATTAGTTGCTTCAATGACTTA
The DNA here is from genome assembly GCA_002080025.1 of Modiolus philippinarum. NCBI lineage: Eukaryota > Metazoa > Mollusca > Bivalvia > Mytilida > Modiolidae > Modiolus > Modiolus philippinarum. The sequence continues at coordinate 54,201 of MJUU01061740.1, read as the reverse complement.
TTTTAGCTGCGATTGATGTTGCTCAACATTTTTGTTATGAATACCGCTTTAGTGCACGCTAGGGGCCTTCTTGATCTCGCTTGAGAGGATGAATATTATTCACCTCTTGTTGAAGACCCTCATTCGACATCAAGATGTTGACAGGAATAAAAAGCCCTGTCCTTGATAAACTGGAGTTTTCTATGTAACGTGTGCGTTTTTGTCACATGTACATTCATTCCATACCCTTTCATAATTTTCTACTCAACGAAAGTAACGATGCATAATTAGTTTTGGAAGTATTTTTTTTTAGTTCGCAATTTGACATTTTCATTTTTGTATATTAATGTTTCAACGCAAAAACTCATGTTTATTCCATTTTTAAATCAATTCCGAAATGAATACGATCAAAATCCGAAATGTTAGTTTTGTGTCCGGTGATCGAGTTCGCCATTAACTGATGGATTATCTAACTTGCTAGATTTTAATAATTGGGACACTTCACCAGGTTAAAAATTTGCCATTTCAAAAAATGTCCTATTTTGATGTCGCGTTCAATCAAAATCAACGTGGACAATAATTTAGCGCGGTCAGACCGTCCGTCTTGATTTTTGCCCTCACAATTTATTGTTATGTGTAAAGAAAACCAATCTAACGACTACTGATTAATCTTAAGCAAACATGCTCATCAAATGGTAAATCAATTGACAGCAGGTCCCGTGAGACATCGCAACGTCAATATCGCGTTAAACGCGTTTGACAATTATGAGAACGGTAGTTGAAAATGGAAAAAGGCATTACAAATTCATGGTTGACGAAGCAACAGAGTTTTGATGTCAGTCGGTCGGAAATGTGATAGTTTTGTAATCGGAAAATGTGGACATATTCACTATTTATGTCTGCAAAATAGATGGATAGTGGATAGGATAGTGACCTTGACATTGACCGGAGATGGTTCAGAAATTGTAAGATACATTTGTTGGCATAATATCAATTAGATCATATTGGTTATTTGTTCATCAGTTTTTAAACATCTTTGAGTTTATGGTCTTCCAAACGTTTAGATTTTATCTGCACTGATGAGACATAAGTTGTCGCAATGCGCATATGCAGAAAGTAAATTCACAGTAACTTCGGTATTTAGTTATTTGTTACCACTGGGTCGATGCCACTGCTGGTGGACTGTTAGTCTCCGAGGGTATTCACCAGCCCAGTAGTCAGTACTTCGGTGCTGACCTGAAAGCCGATTATTTATGAACATTACAATATCTAATTTTTGTAAATTTTATCGAAAACTAAGGAGTATCTCCCTCACGCAAAGCTCTGTCCTTAGCTGATTTTGGCTTTACATTAGATCATATTGGTTATTTGTTCATCAGTTTTTAAACATCTTTGAGTTTATGGTCTTCCAAACGTTTAGATTTTATCTGCACTGATGAGACATAAGTTGTCGAAATGCGCATATGCAGAAAGTAAATTCACAGTAACTTCGGTATTTAGTTATTTCTTACGTGCAAAATATACATTTTGTATAAGAGTTTTTTTTGCTGGAAAGAAGAATATTATTTTTGGTTAAATTTGTATATCGTTTCTTTTGTTGAGTAGTCCATTTTTATTTGATCTGCACTCAAGATACATTAGTTTTCGAAATGACCATATGCAGAAAATAAATTCAAAGTAACTTTTGATATTTGTTCTGGAAAAACTTATAAAATATATCAATGCTTAAAATGAAAATTAAACAGACAGAAGCTAAACGAAAATTTTAGTTAACTTTGAAATTTTGCTCAAATACACTTGTCTAGTTCCGATCTATTACCTGCAATATCAGTCATAATAGCAGAAAAGTAACAAAGCATTTCAGATACCAATGACTGGAGAATGGTTGCGACCATTGCAAGTTAAATACTAGTATATATTTCAAAATTTCTCCAGAGGAACAAAGAAAATTTTCAAACGCAGCGATCCTAACTTTGGGTCGTTGTCTCTTTGACACATTCCCCGCTTGTTTTCCTTCTTTTTTCTATTGGTACAGGTGTTTAGGAAGAAATGGGGATTAGACCTGTTTCATGGCGCGCACCCCCCCCCCCTTTTCCATTGCGGCAGTGTCCGGTATCAAATCAAAAACTTTTGTCATTGAAAGATGTAGACAGTAAAAAGAAATGCTCAGTCAAATTTTAAATACAATATATATACTAGTATCGTTATCAAACGCTTAGGATTTATTAAAGAATGTTACTCTGTATTGCAAGGCCTTTCGAACACTAAAGGTAAATCGTCATCAAGTAAGTCGATATCATACAAATATGATGTGTTTTTAATAATTCACACTCGGCCTGTGCATACATTTTCAATAGAAGTTATTTTAGGAACAACTTTGCTGTGATCCAAATATTCATAGATTTCCATTATTATTCCACATAAAAAAATCATGATTTAATTGTTAGAAATAAAAAAAAATATTCCTTGAGCCTTAATATTTTGTTTTGAGAACCCCCCCCCCCCCTCAACAACAAAAAAAACCCAAAACAAAACAAAAAGAAAAAAACACACACACAAAAAATAATTATTATGCAAATAAAATAATTAAAATAAAATACAAAAAATAAATATACAAATAGAATAAAAGTATCAACTTTCTGCATATTATATACTTTATGGGAGGTACTAAAACAATTAGGGAAGGTGTGTCCTGATACGAATCCCAACCCTTCGAAGGCTACTTTTACGTACGTTTGCAATATTATTGTACTGATGACATGTTACTTTTCAATTGTAGAAGAGGACGCAGAGAAAAAAAAATTAAAAAAATGTTATGATTAAAGAGATTGTGAAATCAACTGAATAATATTTGTCGATTATACTTTTGAGGCTTGTTTTAGGGTATATTTGGATACGGGATATTTACGACTTTTGTTAATGGGATATGGGATATTTGAGATAAAAAGTACTTGGACATGGAATACTTTTACTATGGAAAACGGGATATTTCAATAATTAATGGGATATCTTAAATTTCAAAGGGATACAAGCTTCACTTTTATAAATATCCAGTTCATGTTAAGTAATTGGATATAAGAAAACGTGTGTCCTGTAGAGTTCTGATGACTATAACTGTTGCATTTTATACCAAATAACACTATCTGATAAGCTCTTAATATAACTTCAAATAATGCAGATTTGTCATGTTAGAATGCTTTTTGTTAAAATAACCCCGTCTCGGACTGGATGTGATATACCCGACATTGACAAAAGTGAAAAACCGACAGTAGAATACATATGGAACAAGGGGATATGATAATTACAAATATCAAAATTCACAGACATGGCATTATCGGGAACACAGAAAATCAAAGCAAAAACAAGAACATTAGACAACAATCAAAGACAACATAAACATGAAAAAATACCACCGTTATTCAGAGAGCCCCAGCCACCCTTAATAATAGTGAGTGACCGCCAGGACTATTATATGCCTAAGATAGATCCTACATACTAATTTTCTTTTTTAGGAGAAAATATTTGAAGGGGGTTAGTAAAACTAAGGTAGGCATTCATAAAATGACTAATGGAAAGTCGTATTCAGCTGTTATTGTACGAACAAAGCCAATGCCACTTGAAAGCAGTCCTATGAAACATTTCATTCTTCTAGTACGGAAAAAATAGACAAGATACATTAGAAAAATGGATATTCCAAGTTAATGTGATTATATTGTTTTTTTTTCAGGTACATGGAGTATTTGGAATATTGTATTATATATAAGAGCTATTGGATTAGTAGTAGATGAAACGGGGGTATTCATGGATATGCAGAACTGAAGTCTAAAAATATGAACCAAGTATTAATAAAACAGGTCCTGAAAATTAATCCAGAAATTTATGGATTAAATTTTTCTTCCGACGCAAGGATAAGAGCAACCAGAGAACTTTATGAAATAGGCCATTCATCAATTTGTTAAGTTACAAAGTTGTTTGCCGACATATCTGGAGACTTGTTATGTGTTAACTTTTCAAAACTGGTATTCATTTAAAAGACCTCTCGAAAATCTGTTAAGTTATTTGACTAGTTTACAGAGAAATTTTCATCATTTAGAAACCAGAATATTCTAACTGAAATGCAAAAACGTGAAGAATTACTAGTTCCGGACGAATGTTTTTAATTAAAAACAACAATGCGTTTCAGTGACCTTGATTCAAACGGTCACGTAAACGCTTCAGTATATGTGAGGTTTTGCTTCGACTGCGTTACAATGGCAATTGCAAAAGGGAGAGTGACTCATTATTCTGACGATATTTCTCGTTACCCTGTGTTAAATATGAATATAGATTTTAAAGGGGAGCGTTTTGTAGGAGATGAAATTGTTGTTATGATGATACAGGATGTAAAAGACGTCTCTAAGTTTAGATTTGCAATTCAGAAAACTAAAGGACATAAACAAGTGGTATATCTTGTCTGTCAGTTGGGATTGAGCAAGCTAACATTTCATAAATGACAATTTTAAAATATCAAAATGACTGGACACAATAATGTACAATTAGATCAGGAGATTAAACTTACATGGTCATATCAGGTTACTTCTTTAAAGAATTTTTTAAGGTCGTACTTGGTTACTTTGAAGAGTGTATTACATGTTTATAACCAACCAGTTTTCAGTTAATAAAACATTATGATGATTTATTTTATTTATAAAAGCAAAAATGCACAAGTTGCATAATAAACAGTAAATTTTGTAATGTTGTACACGTGTTTTAATCAGTAACCTCTCATCAGCAGTATTAAAATCAAATGTTATGGAAAGCTACACCCGTTTTTGTAATAAACAACCGTTTTTGTAATAATTTTTTTCCTATGAAATTTTAATGATTAAATGCTTCAATTGTCTTATTTTATTGATGAAAAATGTAAAATTAGCAGAACAAACTATGAACACGATACTATAATTCAAGTCATTACAAAAAACGTTATTACAAAAACCGTTACGAATGTGACAACCGTTTTTGTAATAATTACCATTTTTGCAATATTTTTTTTTTTCGTATCAACCGTTTTTGTAATATTTTTTTATGTATCAAATACTTGTTCCCTTGCTTTAGTTGTATACTACTACTGATGAATAATATAGAGCTATCAGACAAAACTGAGAGCCTGGTATGGTATATCAAAATATTACAAAGATCGTTATTACAAAACCCGTTGAATGCGGGACAACCGTTTTTGTAAAAACGCTTTTTGTAATAAACAACAGTTTTGTTTGTATGAAAATGGAAAAAAAGATAAGCAAAAGGTGGTTACAATTGATTCTCTTTCTCTGAGACACAGTTATGAAATAAAAAATCAAATGATTGTTAAGAAAAACAGTTAACAGGGTAATAATAAGCTGTTGGAATTGTGGACATTCTCATTGAAGAGAAAAAGACCGTAAAGGCCTTCAAAAATATTGTGATACTAGCTTTTCAGGAAGTGGTGTAAATGAAATGTGGATATTAAAAAACTCTAAGGATCTGCTTGACATCTTAAAATCGAGATTATTATCACACTGTAACAGCATTAAAACTTTTGACTTTTCCACGCTTTATACCACAATTCCCCATGAACAACTGAAATCACGGCTGAAAGATATAATTCAGAGATGTTTCTCCCGCAAGAAAGGCGAACAAAGATATAAGTACATTGTAATAGGCAGAGAACAAGCATACTTTGAGAAATACGACTCAGAATCACAGCAAAAATATACAGAGGAAGAAGTGATTAAAATATTAGAGTTTCTGATCGACAATATATTTGTCCAGTTTGGAGGACTTGTTTTTCAACAGACTATCGGAATTCCAGTGGGCACAAACTGTGACCTCTTTTAGACGATCTATTTCTCCACTCATATGAAGCTGAATTCATCGAAGAGCTTCTTCAAAATAAAGATAAAAAACTGGCCCAGTCATTTAATTTCAACTTCCGTTATATAGATGATTTTTTATCACTAAACAATCCTCGCTTTGGGGATTTTCTTCATCTTATCTATCCAAAAGAGCTAGAAATTAAGGATACTATAGATACTTCCACATCAGCCTCATTCCTTGACTTTCATCTTGAAATTGACAAAAGAGGTACACTACTAGGCTATATGACAAACGCGATGACTTCACTTTTCCAATAGTCAACTTCCCCTTTCTTTGTAGCAACATTCCAAAAGCACCAGCATGCGGAGTTTACATCTCCCAACTTATTCGCTACTCAAGGGCCTGTGGTCGATACAGTGACTACCTTGATAGAGCTCGGTTGCTTACAAATAGGCTACTTAAGCAAGGGTATGTTGCCCATAACATGAGGTCATCACTACAGAAGTTTTACGGTCGACTTGTGGACCGCTATGAGATATCTGTTTCCCAGATGACAACAGATCTTTCTCTTTGCCACTAAAGTTTGATTGTCCTCTACCGGATTTGACTTTACTACCGGAGTTGACATGTTCAACACGGCGGGTGTCTTATAAGAAACAGGAGATGCTTACTCTACCGTGGTTTGTTTCCATTGATTAATTCACTTTTTTATCTTTCGAGCCATTTAGGGCTTACTATATGGTGTGAGGTTCCTCACTATGTTGAAGACCATATGATGACCCCTAGATGTTTTGTTTTTGGTCGTTTTAACCTTGATATGGGATGTTGTCTCCTTGACATTTACCCCATTTCCTTTCTTTTTCATATCTACCGGTGCACCTGATCTCACCCATTGTTTTTATTGGGTCCGTGTTGTTCATTTTTGTATATGTGCGTGTCTTCATTTTCTTTTCTGTGCCGTGCTCATGTTATGTCTTCGTTTCTTCGTTTTTTCCGACGTTGCCATTGTCCTTGGATTGTTCTTTTCAGACTGACGGTTCGGTTCTCACTTACTTCATCGTGTCGATTTTGGCAGCAAAAACGTATTACATTACAAAAAGCGTTTTTGCAAAAAAGGTTATAACTGAAAGCAGTGGATTGAGGAACAGCCATTTCTGAAATAATCTTTTCTCATGAAAGCAATGTTGTGATACTTATCCTTATATTGATTAATAATGAAAAACTAGTAGAAAAACTGTTTCCCTTGTATAGTAAATAATTTATTGCAAAAAACGTTATTGCAAAAAAGGTTGAAAAAGTAACAACCGTTTTGTAATAAACAACAGTTTTTGTAATATTTTTTCCTATGAAATTTTCATGATTAAATGCTTCAATTGTCTTATTTTATTGATGAAAAAAATTAAAATTAGCAGAACATCCTTTGAACACGATATCATAATGCAAGTTATTACAAAAAACGTCTTTATAAAAACCGTTACGAATGTGACAACCGTTTTTGTAATAATCATCCATTTTTGCAATATTTTTTTTTCGTATCAGTTGTTTATGTAATAATTTTTTTCCCTATCAAACACATGTTCCCCTGCTTAAGTTTTTTATTGACGAATAATGTAAAACTAGCAGACAAAACTGACCGTTTGGTACGGTATATCAAAGAATTACAAAAAGCGTCGTTACAAGAAAAAAGACAAAACAATAATAAACAAACAAAAAACAAAAAACAAAAACAAAACATAAAGAGAACAAAACAAAACAAAAAAAAGCTAAATGCGGGACATCCGTGTTTGTAATAAAGACCGTTTCTATAATAAACAACGTTTTTTGTATAAAAAAAGATAAAAAATAAGTAAATGATATAAAAAATAATTTTCTGACTCAGAAGCACAGTTTTTAAGTAAAACAACGAATAGTTATTAGGAAAAACAGTTAACACACTAATGATGAGATGTTTGGATTCTTGCATCCTCATGGAAGAAAATAAAGACTGTAATTCATCGTGTCGATTTTTGAAGGGGAAAAATTTATTACAAAAAGCGCTATTATCAAAGAGGGTCAAACAGAAAGCAGTGGAATTGAAATAACCGTTTTTTTTTTTTGTTATCATTTTTTTCGCTATGAATTATGACAGTTAAGTTTCAATACTTAAATTGTCTGCTTAAATTTATGAATAATATCAAAACTAGTGTCCCTGGTATTGGAAATGAATTATTACAAAAAGCGTTATTACAAAAAACGTTGAATGCGTCTCAACCGTTTTGTAATAAACAACCGTTTTTGTAATAACTGTTTATACTATGTAATTGTAATGGTCCATCAATGTTATTGATGAAAACTAGAAAGAAACGTTTTGCCTAGTATCTCTGTTTTTGTTGTTTCCGGTGTTGCAATTGTCCTTCGACTTTTCGTTTTGGATTTACGCTTCGGTTTTCACTTTCTACAAAAAGCGTTATTACAAAAACGTTGAAGGAGTGACACCCGGTTTTGTAATAAACAACGGTTACCGTTTTTGTAATACTTATTTTTCACAACAGCATTTCAATGTTAATACGCTAGGGTTTTTCTACTTTTATTGTTAAATATAAAACTGGCAATAAAAACAATAAAAACTATCTGACTGGAACGGTAAAGTATATGAGAATCGAGGCGATGGTTCAGAGAAAAAAGATTCAATAATAAGTGAAACACAAAACCACACAAAGAGACATCATATTAATAAGGCACAGAGAAGAAAAAAAATGATACAAATATGAAGTAGTACAACACAGATATGATAAATGAAGATATTACAAAACGCATTATTTCAAAAAATGCTTAATAAATAACAAAAATACCGAAGTGATCGTTAAAAGGTTTAAATGTTCAAGTTGTCTTCTTTTCTTGCTGAAAAATGTAAAACTAGCAAAAAACACTTTTGATAAAATAAATTAAAGAAGAGCTGTCGGTTCAAAACAAAACAAGAATAATCTTGAAGCAATGGAAACACCAAAAATCAAAAGACATTACTTTATTAAGGGAGAGAAAAAAAATGAATACGCACATATATCTGAACAACACTGACATGCTAAATCAAGTTATTGCAAAAACGTTAATGGGAAAAAAATGCCCAAGATTTATATACATTAATGAATAATGTAAAACAAGTTGAAAAACTGTCTTTCTGATATGGTAAGACAAGTTATTACAAAAAGCATTATTACAAAAAATGTTGAATGAGAAACTACGTTTTTTATAACAAGCAACCATTTTTGTAATAGTTATTTTTACTATGGAATTTTAATGTTTCAATGTTTTAGTTTTCTTCATATGTTAATGGAAAATGAAAAACTAGCAGAAAAATCTATATGACTGGTATGGTTAAGTAAGTTAGAACCAAACCGCCAATAAAAAAAATCAAAAACAAGGAAGAATAATCATAAGGAAAAAGCAACATTGGAACGCAAGACATCAGAAAATAAAATTACAGTAACTTCGGAATTTAGTTATTTTGGCTATACGTGGAACATTTAGCCACATTGGCATTTTCTAGATGATACTACATTTCAATAGAATGAAATAGCAGTAATAACGGGCTAAAACAAGAAAAGTTGGAAGTGCGTGCTACAACTGCAAGGGATATTTACTAAAATTTGGATGGTTTCAATTTTAAGGTTCTATTAGCTAAATGTAATTTGCTGTCGCAATTAATTTATATTTGACCTTTGCACATAGTACAAAATTAATTTGATTAATATTTGCATTATTTGGATTATCAAGTTATAAGACATAAGATAATCATTCTACACCTTTTACACCTATCTGTATCTTAAAATAAATTGTTATCTTCTGTTAAGTCACCTAAAAGAAGTTTGGGGAACTTTATTGTTTTTACTAAATAATATTGGGTTATCTATTTAGATCCTTTTGGTTATTTGCTCTCTATTTAGATCTTTTTGGTTATTTGCTCTCTATTTAGATCCTTTTGGTTATTTGCTCTCTATCAGCTTTTTTCATGTTTTTTGGTTAATGGTCTTCCAATTGTTTTGGGTTTATCTGCACTGATAGGACATAAGTTGTCGACATGCGCATATGCGGAAAATCAATTAACAGCAACTTTGGTATTTGGTTTTTTCTTATTAATTTTTTACTCGCGTTTAATCCGCCTCAAAATTTGTCCATGTACCTGGGTGGCCGAGTGGTTCAGGTAGTTCTACTACCTATACAATCACTGTAGTCTATCACCACTGTGGTGTGAGTTCGCGCCCCACTTTGTACATTACAAAAAAGGGTTCACTGGACTTACAATCGTAAGTTATAAGGTATGTCAGTTACCTACCCAAAGTCGATGGTTCCCTCCGGGCACTCCGGCTTCCTATACCACTAAAACTGACCGTCATGAAATAGCTGAACTACTGCTGAAAGTGACAGTAAACCCCATATTACTCAATCAATCAATCAAAATTTGTCCAACCATTTTCTCGGAGAATAATGATACAATCTTAACCATACTTCACAGGAAGACAGATCCCTATCCCTAAAGGTCCAACAAGGTCTTGGAATTGTCAAGATGGCATCGGTTGTCATGAAAGCAGGAAAAAAGGCAGAGCAATTGAAAGTGCTCAGATATGGATGAAACCTTACAGATTATCTAACATACTTGAAATTGGTTTCTGGTCTCCAAAACTTCCATACGGGTAAATAAGATGGGGAAAACATGAAAGAGCTGATAATCGAATGAAACAGCACAGAAAGGTGGCCGTACTTGTATAGGACTGGTTTCCAGTCCTGAATTCTGATTTGGGAGTTCGTTTTGGAGACTTTTGTATCATGATTTTGATACAGTTGTAATTTTTTTAATTAATTTTTTTCTCAAAAATGTTTTTTTTAACTATGCAGTCCCCCCACACCACCCAAAAAACAAACACAAAAAAACATGAATTAAGCGTTAAGAAATTTTTGTGGTATATAAAAAAATGGTGCATTGCCCAATATCTGAGGAAAACATGAGGATTAGAGGGCATTTGCTATTTCAATTCGTTTGTGTACAGCATTACGAATTTTGCTGTTTATCTTGCAACTTGGACAGTTTCTGTACTTTAAGAAATTGAGTTTCATAGATCTAAGGCTAGTTTCGTGCCTGATCGTTTTTATCACATGTCTGCTGTAAAGACAGCTTGCTGTATGTATCTGCATAGTTTTGTAACTTGGTTGTCCACTCATACGAGGGACTATAGAAGAGAATCTATGACATACTTTATTAAGCTTTGCATTTGCTTAGTAAGTGAAAGAAAAACTCTCAAGTTTACAATCTTGTGACTATCTTGTATTTCGTGGAATAAGATTATCCATGGAATATTGCTACAACCTTTTGTGTCAGTATTGTTCATTGGGGAATACATTTCAATGATTATCGGGCATGTAGTGTATACAGTGATTTTTTGAATAGAGCCGAAACACTGTCCAAAAGCTGCTTAGTCAGGGATTTGTTCAGCTTTTGTTACTTTCATCCCTTCAGAAATTCTATGGCCGTCACCATGACATCATTGACAGATATGACGTGTCTGTGTCCCAAATGAAAACGCACATTTTCAGCTAGATTTCACCTCTTCACGGATTTGACATCCTCGGTTTTGACTCTACCCTGGATTGACTCACTGATAGTGTGACGGGTGCCACTAGTGGAGCAGAACAAGCTTACCCTTCCGGAGCACCTGATGTCACTCCCGATTTTCATGGGAGTTCACACCATGAGTGCCTTAGTTCTTAATGTCGTCTTTTTATTTCCGTCTATTGTGGCTGTCTCGCGTCCTTGTTTTGTCTTTGTTTTTCTCTGTTGCCGTTTGTGCCATGTCTTTGGACTTCTATTTTTGAAATCATCACTTCCTTTGTTCCTTCGGTATTCTACTGCCGTTGTTTTATATCACTCATTTTCCCCCAAAAATCATCCCTATATTAACTTGTTACATAAGTTGCAGCCAGATATATCTGGCATATTCTTTTAAAATGATGCTTTGGGAGTCACATTTTACTATGTACTCAGTTTGTCAAAAGTCCCGGAAAATATGGAAGTCAGATGTTCACAGAAACAAAGGTTGATTTAAAATGAATATAAAAACAAAACAGATAAACTTTGGAAATGGAGGTACCCTGTCGTTGATCTAACACTAGAGGCTCATATGAGCCTGTATCGCTCACCTGCAGGGGACTGGTTTTATTCATTGTCATCAAAAGACCACTTATTCATTCTATAAAGCAGTTCATCTGATGTTGAATCCGTGAAGACGTGAAATCTAGCTGAAAATGTCCGTTTAGATTTTATCTGCACTGAAGAGACATAAGTTGTCAAAATGTGCATATGCAGAAAATAAATTCACAGTAACTTCGGTATTTAGTGATATGTTACAGTTTAAATCTTGGATGAGGTACAAACATTACTAGAAGTGGTGCAATCATTACCAAAAATAAGAGGTCTTTGAAACTTTCAGTAAGTTTTTTAGAAAAACCACTCGGTGAAAATGTTTCTCCTAATAAAGTATGGTTGCTAGGTAAATTTAAAAAAAAATAGTTGTCTTTGAGACTTTCGGGAAGTAAAACCCAAATTGAAATAGAAATTTATTGAATCCAATTTAAGAAAATATTTGTTCAAAACAAAATAAATTCTAAAAGTATGGTTGCTAGGTAGAATGAAAAAAATTGTAGAAATAGTTTTTTGACATATCTCTGAGTCATTTTGAAACAGCCACACAATTGTTTCGAGTCACCGATTTCCCCCTCCCGAAAAAAAAAATTGAATGAATTGTACATTTAAATTCTGCTACATCCAGACCAATCTTTAACTTATTGCTTATTTTTTCTGTCTCTTTACACCTTTGGCGATTTTTTTCCTTTCTTAAAAAGTTTTTTTTTTTTGTGTTTGAAATTCCGTTAATTTAAATTTGACTTTGTGAAGAAAATATTTCCCCGTGTCGAGATGTATGTTTTTATTTTTCTTAGATATTGTGTATATCTCATGGTTACTTTTTATTTATAATTATTATATTAATTTATGCAAATTCTACAAATACATCGGCAAACGAATACCGAAGCAAGAACGAGGAAAGGGGAAATTCTGAAATCTTAAATCCAAATCCTCGGCAATTCACAGCAACATGAATTGAGACAGTATGACAAAGACATAACAAACAAACAAAAATGAACAAAAACGCTACAAAACTTAAGCACTAGCAGTGAGAACCCCTATAAAAACTGAGGAATCATCAGGTGCTCCGGAAGGGTAAGCATGAGTAAGGTATCGTAGTTTTGTCCTAAGCTATATTTCATATTACTGATTATTCGGATTTCGTTTTGTTTTATGCATTTGAATCATTTTTTTAGAATGGAAGATTTCCTTTGTTTGGATCATGGCCTTTTATATTATTTGATTTTTATGGTGCTGATCAGAGGTTACTCCTTCAAACACGTGTACATCATAATCAAATTTACTGTTTTGTTTATGTAACTTCGGTAGTTTTTTTTTGGTTTTTTGGGTTCTACTGCTGCTGATGAGGAATTAATTTTTGGAAATAGCCAATGAAATTATAGTAGTTGAAGTTTACATATGGGTTAGGGTCTCATGTTCATTTACTGCATATCTTTTCGTAAAACAATTAGGGACCGACCATTTAACCTGAAAGGGGGGGGGGGTTATGGTTTTTTTTTTCTGGACAGAAAATTTTTTGCGCGCTTTGCGCGAAACAAATTATTTATTTTTGCACGCGTATCAACAAAATATTTTTTTTCAAAATTAACATTATTTTTTGGGGCAGAGAGCCTCAGTCAGAAATTTTTTTTTTATCATTTTGGCAGCCAAAATATTTTTTTCACATAAAATCAGATCCAAAATATTTTTTTTAGAAAAAAACCATAGCCCCCCCCCCCCTTCAAGTTAAATGGTCGGTCCCTTACACCATTATCTTGTTGCCAAAATTACCAAGTTGTCGCATAGAGTTTTGCAGACATATTCAATGAAAAGAGTTTGTGACGTATCACATGAGAAATTTTGACGTTAAACGCCATTATTTGGTCAATCGGTCTACCAATATTGGACACGAGAGGAGACATTTTATGTAATTCTTAACAGGGAATATACAAACCATTCTATATTTACCCAAACAAATAGGATAACTGCACAAAATAAATAGCATAACTGCACAAACTATTGTCAAAACCTACCTTGAACATGCACTAATATAACTTTTTTTCGATACTGACGCAATTACGTCATAGCGATCGTAGTTATTTTGAAATTTCATTGGCTGTAGAACTCTTCCTTACATCATATACAGCCTTCACATGAAAGTTGATAGTGATAGTGATAATAATTTTTTAGATACACCATGTGCAATGACAAATATTCGGAATGCCATTTCCCACAGGGTTAAAACAGAAGACCACACCCTCTTAGTTCCCCTTATCTACCTTTAATAGACTTCCCATGAAACATTTTTGTTGATTGAAGATCTAGCTATATTGGGCAAGCATCCTACAAAATTTCAAAGTCTTATTGTCCCTGATCTGATTCAAATTAGTTTAGACCAACCACAATAAAGAAATACAGCGTTACATGTATATAATAATAAGAAACGCAACAAAAACAATAAGTATCCCAACTTTGTTTGGAAGAATTTTTTAAATAAAAATAAAAAAGTAAAACAATAAGTCTCCCCAGACTTTGCATGTGTGAAGTAAAAACAGAGACAGTGGTACTGTATCTGAGTTATGGGATAAATATGTGATTATTAATCTGTACAAATTGCAAGTGTAGCTACATTTAATTTATTTACTAAAATTCCACCTTGGTACGCTAAGTACCACTATGCATGTATGCTTGCAATTTCACATTTGTTCATTGCACTATAATCATGGATTAGGCTTATTGATAATGAAAGGATATAGAGTAGATAAGACAAGGTCTCAACAAACACATGGGAAAAACAATCAATAGAACCATGCCTTTGTTGTCGTTTTTTTCATCTTGAAGTCACTATGGGAACCTTCAATTTTCGAGATCTTCAAATTGTTGTGAAGAACAAATACGTACATTTTTTTCAAAGACAAAATATACTGAGCAACACAAGAAACGCACCACTTTTTTTGATAATATCTAGTTCCCTAGATATTTTAACTATATCATCCTGTTTTTTATTTTCTATTTTCTAAATTTCAAATGTCCAGAGAGAAATGATATCGTGTTCGTAAAATTACAAAAAGAGGATAACAGCAAACACCTCCAATGGCCAGGAACAACAATCACATGCCACAATTTACAAGCAAACTGCACCAGAAAAACAATAATGAAATAAGGAGACAAACACAAATAACGACAAGAACTCGTAACGTTTTGGACTTAATGGTCTTCCAAACATTTAGATTTTATCTGCACTAATGAGACATAAGTTGTCGAAATGCGCATATGCAGAATAAAAATTCACACTAACTTCGGTATTTAGTTATTTGTAATAACTTGAATTATAATCTCATGATCATAGTTTGTTCTGCTAATTTTATATTTTTCATCAATGTAATGCAACAAATGTAAGACAATTGAAGCATTTAACCATGAAAATATCACAGGAAAAATATTTATTACAAAAACGATTGTTTATTATAAAAACGGTTATCACTTCTTCAACGTTTTTTGCAATAACGCTTTTTGTAATAACTTCATTTACTATACAATGGAAATAGTTTTTCTACTAGTTTAACATTATTCATCAATATAAGTCGACAAGTGAAGTATAACAACATTGCTTTCATGAGAAACGATTATTTCAAAAATGGCTGTTACTCATTCCACTGCTTTCAGTTATAATCTTTTTTTGCAAAAACTTCTTTGTAATGTAATACGTTTTTGCTGCATCAATCGACACTATGAAATTACGGTCTTTTATTTTTCAATGAGGATGTCCAGAATTCCAACACCTTTTCATTACTGTGTTAGCTATTTTTCCTTACAATCATTCATTGTTTATTTCATAACTGGGTTTCAGAGAAAGAGAATCAATTGTTTCTATCTTTTGCTTATCTCTTTTTCCTTTTTATACAAACAAAACTGTTGTTTATTACAAAAACGGTCTTTATTACAAAAACGGTTTTCCCGCATTTAACGGTTTTGTAATAACGCTTTTTGTAATAATATGATATACCATACCAGGCGCTCAGTTTCGTCTGATGGGTTTACATTATTCATCAATAAAAGTATACAACTAAAGCAGGGGAACATGTATTTGATACGGAAAAAATTATTACAAAAACGGTTGATACGAAAAAAAATTATTGCAAATATGAATGATTATTACAACAAGAGGCTCTCAAGAGCCTGTATCGCTCACCTGGCCTTTGATTAACATAAACATTTTATGTTAAAGAGCCCTTATATATAATTAAACTATAAATCCAATATCCCTAATTAGTTAAAGCGGAGAAGACCTCTGTTAGTTTAACATTGGACCCCATGGGAAACACTAAGTTCCCCGCTGGCTGCCATATTGGATATCGCGCTGACCTGAAAAACTCGTTTTTGCAAGGGACCACTCAATGACTATTGCGGCCAAGTTTTGTTCCAATTGGCTCAGTACATTCAGAGGAGAAGATCTTTGAATGTATTTTCCCATAGGTTCCAATGTTAAAACTATGTCCCCCGCTGGCGGCCATGTTGAATGTAGTGCGATCCTGAAAAACACCTTTTTTGTAAGGGACCACCCAAAAACTATTGTGTTCAAGTTTGTTACCAATTAGCTCAGTAGTTTCAGAGGAGAAGATCTTTGAAAATGTTTTCCCATAGGGTCCAATGATAAAACTATGTTTCCCGCTGGCGGCCATCTTGGAAATCACGTGGACCTAAAAAAACACCTATTTTGTAAGGGACCACCCAAGGACTATTGTGGCCAAGTTTGGTTCCAATTGGCTCAGTAATTTCAGAGAAGAAGATCTTTGAAAATGTTTTCCCATAGGGTCCAATGATAAAACTATGTTTCCCGCT
>MJUU01061740.1:5846-25978 GCA_002080025.1 Modiolus philippinarum | reverse complement strand
AACTAGCGTACTAACTCAGCCACTTCCAAGAGATATGCGTCTGTCATACCCATTTGCTTGACGCAAAAATATATGAGGCTTTCAACAATGAGCAAACACTAATACCTAATAGTACATTTGGGACGTACCCTAGCACTAGTTGCATCCACTTGAGCAGAATTCACTTGATGGACATCGAACAAAGCTACGTCCATGTTTGTCTACATCAATGGATGCGGGATCAGACATAAGATATTGGACAAAGTACTCTAATAAATACTGTCATCCATTGCCCGAAAGAGGGACCAAAAGACAATTCGAAGAACACACGACCACGACCACAGGATAGTCATTGAGTTGGTTGTAAGATAACTTGGCAAATAAAATGGGGATATGTGGGCATTATAACTATAGATGGTAAAATAGTTTGATTTTTTAAAGAAAATATGAAAGCCAAAATGCAAAATTTTGAAAATTTTAACTGAAGAAAACTAGAGAGCATACATCTCAATCAATGGGGATCTTTATAAGAACTCCACACTTCAAGAAAAAATAATGGATATTGTCAACGAGTAAATGTACAGGAGACAAAATTCATACAGACACATGTTAAAATTAACCAAATGCAACAACGCTTTTACTGTTCTTCATCTTCTATACTTTCAACATTTTCTATATAGTCTTTTGTTGCCCAGTAAATAATTTTACGATTATCTTTTTTCGAAATCAAAGCGTAAATCCGACTAAACAGTACTTCAGTACTTTGATTATTTATTTCCCTATGTTGGTTCTGCCATGTGATATTGAACTGATATCATTTTGATCAAACAAAAACTTAGAAGCATAAATAATACAAACTGTTCTGATTAAATTATATTAAATGAATGCTATATGTAAATTTGTGAATTTGACATTTCTTAACCTCTCGGAGCAGCAGATGTCACTCTTGTTTTGTAAGTTGAACTTCACATACACTATCACACTTTTATTGATTTAGTTTTGAGCATTATATATATTTGTTATGTTCACGTGATTTGTGGGTATGTCGGTCTTCCATTTGTCTGGACATATCTTTGCTTTGTTCCTTTGATATTCTACTGCCGCTCTTTTCATTCATTTATAAGCAATTCTAGTTTGCAAGAAACAGGAAGATAAAATGTTGTTTACACTTTTCGAATACATTTCACTGTTGCGTTAACATATATATTTATTTACACACAGGTGAATAAATAACTAGGTCAAATCTACACTATTTACATCTAACTACCTTTGTACCATGATTGAAGTGTTTAAAATGGGATGACCAAGAAGGTAGGCCAATATTTCAAAATATAGTTTAAATACTGATTAATCTGACAATGTGGGCGTGCTCCGGAACGCATATATAGCCACAAAACTATATACAAATTGATCAAAATACAATAAATACCCCAGTTGCATAGTTAGCAGTAAATTTCGTTATGCTGTACATGTGTTTCAAGGAGTAACCTCTCACCAACAGCATTAAAATCAAACAATTAATATCGAAAGCCATAATCCAAGAGTAGTTAAAAAGAAGTACTCATTACCAAAAATATCGAAATGGGACGCCAAATTTAGCACCAAAGACATCAACCAAGTGCCATACACAGAATGAAGCCTAAATATTTTTAAGGGATTAGAATGTTGATGAAAACAGTAAATTTCTATACAAAGCAAGGTATTTTTTATGTCAGAAAAGTCTGACTACTGGGCTGGCGGTAGATATCTTCTGCTGGTTAAATAATACTATACAGTTACAGTCTTTTGTTGAGGTAAATGTGCAGTGTTATTGACTTTTGGGAAAACAGATATTCACCGAGCCGCATAATAATTCGTTAGTTATCATGTATTATACCATACACCTAGAAATTTTCTATGGGTGACTTTGGACATTACATAAAATAAATGAAATATATATTTTTGAAAAAAAAAATATTTTGTGGATAAGTAGAACAATAAATATATTTTAATTATAATCTTTACTCTCAGATATTCTCAGATTCTATAGCTAACACTGAGTTTTCAACTTTTGACTTGCAGGAAATGTACATGTAAATCATATTGATAGAACTATACGTTATTTGTTTTCAAAGGAAATTTGAGATCCAAAATAATATGAAGTGAATGAACTCAGTACTTGAAAAGTATTTGCTTTTAAATCGAAAAAAGGTTTGATATGTTTTGTGATACTAGCATGTGCCTTTTTCAAAGAACGATCAGTGTTATTTGCAACCTTTTAGTAATACTAGTATTTAGTAACCAATAAGATTTTTGAATTATTCTGCTGTTGTTCTGACGAGGCTTTAAACAACAGATGTTCGTTAAAAGAGTCAGCTTCGTCATTTATCTTTTTCCGATTGTTCCACACTGGTGGGAGGATGTGGAGAAGGGAAGGAATTGACATTTTTATGCAACCAGCGAACGTTCTTTAAAAACTTTATTCAAAAAAATATTTTTTTATCCGTAATAATTGATCTGTATAATGTGCGACGATTCTGCGATATGTGTTGTCGACATCCGAACCGTAGTGAGATTTTTTCCCAAAATATTGTGTGAACGACTTTACCAGTGTTCCGCTGGCTTTTTAAGTATTTTAAGTGTCTTGCGTTTTTCATATTTGTACCATTTTCCGCTGATCAATACAAACGAATCGTCTTTTCTTTAGATGTAGCCATTCTGTTTCTAGTGATGCCAATGACGTTGTCACGCGACAATGTTACATAGCAATATGATTGGACGATATAAAAACGGGATTTCCCTTTTTCTAAAAATATGTCGCACGTGACGTTTCCCGCGGTTAATATCCTTTTCATAGAGTGAATATCCTTTCTATCGAGTGAATATCCTTTTTTATTCATTTTAATGTCAATGCAATTTTTACCATTAGTATTTATATATTATAGAATAAATTCATTTATTGGGATTGTTAAGTGAGATGTGTTTATCATTAAAATAGGTTGAGTTGTTATTACACCCTTTCCCTTCCTTTTTGCGTGTGACAACATAAAAACATTCAATTCGTTTATACATAATAGTTCATTCTGTTGGTTTAAACACTTTTCAACAGACTAATGTAATTTAGATGCCGGGTTTAGATGAAAGCATTTTGAAGCTTAAGACAGATCATTCCAATTGTTTAAAAAATTATTTATTTGCAAAAAGTCCCTTTTGGGACGATGGAATTACAACGGCAGTGGAATACCGAAGGAACAGGGGAAGCGAAGACTACAAAAATCGAAATCCGAAGACATGGCAAAAACGGTAACAGAGAAAAACAAGGACAAAACAAGGATGTGAGACATCTACAAGCACGGAAATAAAAAGACGACATTAAAAACTAAGGCATTCATAGTTTGAACTCCCACACTCATAGTGTGAACAATGAAAACCGGTGGTGACATCAGGTGCTCCGGAAGGGTAAGCATGTCCTGCTCCGCTAGCGGCACCCGTCACACTATCAGTCAATAACATAATGTTATTTTACCAAGAACAACTATAAAACTCTACATACTTACACGAAATTGTTACAACCAAGTTTTATTTCTGGTGCAAAAAATGTGTAAAACACACTCGTTTAAGGTGGATCGGTGGTATTCCGTTTTTTTTGCGTATTTTGTTTTCATGTTTCATGCTTTGATAGGTATTTTTCATTAAAGAAATATACAAACATTTTAAAATTTGGACAAATCTTTAAAATATTTCGCTTAAAACTCAAATATTGGGCCTATTTCTATAAGTCTAGCATTCATTTTAGACGAAAAATTCAAAATAGTATTTATACTGTAAAATTCTTTGAAATGAAAATTTAATCAAGGGAAGTAATTTCAAAAAATATTTTACAAAGGTATCAGTATGAAAATTTCGATTTTGTGAGATAATTAAATTTTAAGGTCCGTGACCCCCATTTTCCTTTTTGTTTTTAGAAAGTTCAATACAGGGGCTAGCAATATTTAAAATCAAAATTGTCATGGATGTAACTTGAATAATTTTAAAAAATGATAATTTCCTTAACATTTCAACTAAAAAGTCCCTATTTTCGGCGCAAGATTGTGAGCTAATATGGTCCATGACCCCCAATTTTTATTTTATTTTTTGGAAGTTCAATTTTTGAAGTTTAATTCTGCAAACTATTGAACAATTCTGATGGAGTTTGCTTAGTCCCCCGAAAAACCTTAATTGTATAAATCTGTGAACACAGTGAGCATTTGTCTTGAATAGAGAACAGCTATATGAAGCATCAGCTAAAAACCATATACATGTACTAGTAACTCTATAAAGCCAAGTAATGCAACGCGAAACACAGGAATAAAATAAATGAATTAAAAGAGATTGATTGATTGATTGATTGATATGGGGTTTATCGTCACTTTCAGCAATATTTCAGCTAACTCGTTACGGTGAAGTGATGGAGGAAGGCGAAATAGACGGAGAGAACCACAGACTTTGGGCAGTTAACTGGCATACCTTAACCACTCGGCCAACCTAGGCCCCAAAATAAAAAAGAAGAAAACTACTGATGACTACTATTGATTTCCATTCATAGTTTATAGTTTTTCAAGACATGACACATTACGTCATAAACAAGATTGAACAGGACATCGCTGAAGTAACAGTTCATGGCATACCTTATAATTTTGATGACAGATCAGGTAAAGCATTGCATATTTATGCAACACTACATGAACCACTGCTCTAATTGTTAATCGTCAAATGTTTTTCAGTAACAACCACCATTTTGTAAGCTGTATTTTCACTTGCATCTCTGTATACTCAGTATTCTATTTATTGCCCGGAAGTTCATAAACAATTAGAAGGCATAAATTACCTTTGTTCAAAAACAACGGGAATTACTTAGTGACGTTACATTTATCAACATCACGTTTCGGGAAAACATTGTCCTCTTCTGTGTTTAATATTCTATCCTTTAAAACTATTTGATATGCCTTTAGTGGATCGAATGTAATGTTTCTTCAAGAATAGAATTATTTGTAACTTCGGTATTTAGTCATTTGTTAAAATCAAATAGTCATGACAAAATAATAAAGCATAGCAAAACAAATTAACATTATATGAATAACCTTAAACTAAAAAGCCATGCTAAGCGAATAAAGACAATAAATAAATTCAACAATAACCTACCATGTATTAGGTACATAAAAGGGTCCTTATCCAAATTATGCTTCCTTAGATCAGATTACAGAGCTAGAAGTTAAGTATTGTTACTTAATAGTACATTTCCTGTTACAGAAAAACACATATATTATACTTTGGTACATTTTCATAAAAAACATATTTGCATAAATTATAAACTTTCAATAAAAAAAGACTCAATTTTGAAAGTGCTTAACATACATGTATTTCTTTATGATTTTGAGCTGAAATATCAACTACAGTAATCCTTTTGGCTATGATGTATTTATATGATTTGTTTAGTATCTCTGTGGATTCGTTTCAAGTAATTAAATTCCGTTTTAAATCATTTTTTGGACTTTCATATGTTTTGATTTTATCTGCACTGAAGAGACATTCATGTAAGTTGTCGAAATGCGCATATGCAGAAACAAAATTGGCCGTTACTTTGATAGTTTGTTATTTATTGCATTTTTAATGATTTAATCGGTTATTTTACAAAAAAAAAAAACAGTCTTTCTAACTCATTCATTCAAAATTTATCATTCAAAATATTCACTCCTAACATTCATTCAAATGAAATATACATAAAGGAATACTAGTTATTGATTGAGAATTGACCTGGGCCCGTGTCATTGAAGGTGTCTTAGGACTAATACATGTAAAAGGACCATCGCATGACAAATTTTAGTCCTAAATGGGTTCATCGAACATCTCATAATTAGTTAGGATATATCTCAAAGTTTATCCTAAGTTTAGGACACCTGTTGAGGTGTCTTAAGTCCAACTTAACTTACAAAATCGTTAAAAATATTTGTTTTTCTCCACGAAAATGTAATTAAATTGGTTCTAAAGAATGAAATATACCTATTTTTTATTTTACCATACAAATGTTCTACGCTTATTGATTTTCATTCATCATAATGATCATGTAACACTAGCGCAAGACATTTTCTTTTGCCATTGTAAGTAATGTTGAACATTGACATTTGAAAAACACCTCACTTGTTGATTTCGCCTTATTAGATATCGATTTCATTGAAAACTGTTAGATTAGAGTGTCTTACTATAAACAAAAAACAAAAACAAACATTTTTTTTTCTTTAAAATTTTCATTTTTATACATCATTAGAAAATAAAACTAACTGCGCTTAATTGTTTGATATTCACAATTGATGTCATTATTTTCTAAATATTTCTGAAATGATTTCTTCCTATTTGAATGCCACTAAAACTTTGTTTTCTAATCTAATTAATGATAAAAACAGCATTTACGACCAACGTTAGGACATCTTTACTAATATGGTTTCAGGACAGCTTCGGTTTACACCTTAAGCTATGTCATAGAATAATCCTAAGAAGGTCCTAAGAATTCCCGAGAACAAAGAAAAGTTTCCCTCCAAATTAAATCTGTCCAATTAAAAATAAAGGAATTTAGTTATATCCAGGCAACACATGGATACAACCAAAGAGATTCAAATGGAAGATCTTATGAATATACATAACTCACTGAACCCTAACATGGACAAATGTTCATGTATTCAATGAGGCATGGTATTAAATCTTTATGAAAAACACAAACAAATTAAACTAAAATTATAAGTTTTATTTATGAAATGGATTATTTATTAAGAATTTCACAATAATTGATAAAATTTCAATCAGTTCACCTTTCTACACCAGCATACAGGTAATGGAATAGCCTACTGATGAATCCAAATTGTGGTTGTTTCCTTCTGCCCACAATGTCTTTTAGAAATAACTTTATTGGACAGGCGCTCTCAATGTTTTGATTGAGACAGGCACGTATGTACTGTGAATATTTATATACAACACGTAAATATTAATTTTATAAAGCAACACTGTCCCTATCCGACTTAAAACACGGATTTTGAAGGAAACTTTTATAATATATAATCAGAAGCAATCAGTTCATTTAAATCGACGTAAATAAGCTTGCCCCTACATGACATCTCTTGTGTGAAGTCCGTAAAAAGATTCTCCTTGAGATGTAAGCACTCTGTATGTTTCAGTTGTTCTTGAGAGAATTTCTCATATGGATACACTATCACAATTTCAAATTTTGGCATTTCAATGTTTTGTTATTTCTGAATGTTTTTCTGATCACTTTTCTATCGTGCCCACATCAAACTATTTTATAGTGCCAAATTTTCTGACAATTGACTCGATGAATGCCCTGTGTTTGTATATATTGTAGTTGTCGTTGGATGTCAGTAATTGTTAGAATACCTTTTCAGAAAAATGTATGCTTTTTGACGCTGCATCAATGAATAAAAGGGAAAATGGATGTAACGTTGTTCGACATTTAGAAATGAATTTCACTTAAACTGGTGCTGGATGCCGTCTAAAACTGACTGTGGGATATGATCTGTGCTAATTGTTGAATGCATCATAGTGATTTCAAGATGAGGAGCAACAATTAAAGTAAGTGAGAACCGAACCGTCAATCAAAAGAACGAACAATCCATGGACAATGGCAAAATCAGACACACTAAGAAACAAGGACACCACTTGAGTACGGGACAAAAAAGAAAAATGAAGACACACATACAGATGAACAACACGGACCCCATAAAAAGCCTTGGATGAGATCAGGTGTACCGGTAGAGTAAGCATCTCCTGCTTCTTATAAGACACCCGTCGTATTGAACATGTCAACTCCGGTAGTAAAGTCGAATCCGATAGAGGAAAAACAAACTTTAGTTGTAGAGGGAAAGATCTGTTGTCATCTGGGAAACAGATATCCCATAGCGATCCACAAAATCGTGATGTCGACCGTAAAACTTCTGTAGTGATGACTTTTAGTTTTTGTAACGTACCATGTTCTTTGGATTGACTCTACATTTTATTTATAGAGACTTTGTTTCATGTGCATTTACTCCATATCCTTTCATTGTTTGCTGTGAGAGATTGTCAACATAATGTAGCCATTCGAATGTTCTTGTATGTAGACATCACTAAAGATCATTCCTTTTCACAATAAAATAATGTGCCGTTAAATGAACGAGGCAGGAACTAAGTTAACTTATTGCATCTTCAATCATTTGTATTTTTTTTTCTTTTTTCGTCTTTAAATTCAAACTGAGAAAAAATTATCAAACACATTACGAATTGGAAAAACCTATATTTTTTGCCTGTAAAACTAAAACATTATATAGAGATTAATACATGGTCTTTTTCATATCAGCACGGTTAATATACCTAGACTCCCATATCAGCCCGAGCGGCCAGCCGAAGGCTAATGTGGGTCGAGGGATGATAACCCGTACTGAAATGGAAAAGGCCATGTCTTTATCTCTTTATTACATGTATATACTTCAAAATAGGAGTTATTGTCACACCCGGGCTGAAATAGCCATATCACCGGGCTGATATGAATATTTCAGAACGAGGCGGTCTGATATAGCCATATCAGACTGGGTATATGATATGGACTATTAACTTCCGGCTATATTACATATGAAAAACAAAACATATCTTCGCTAAGTATGTAATAAGAGGCGCCTCGGGCTGATATTGGAGTCTCGGGATGATAACCGTGCTGATATGGAAAAGGTCAGATATTAATTAAGAAATAATTTATGGCAGATATATAGTTATTGGAAATTTAACCGTGGGCTTAGCCTGTATATTCGAATTTAACCTTGAGTTGTTTTGCGCCCCTTTTACTCTTATTCCGATACCATTTGCGCATGTGCGAAATGTATGGTTATCGAGTATTATACTGGTCGACGATTATCTAGAGTTATGTTAGAATCTCTATTTATTTTGCAGGGAAATGGAATGTATGGAATATATCAACGTTTATAAACGGCGCTACAATCCGATTAAATAGGGATGGTATATTCATGGATCTATATAAGCTCAAAGTCAAAAATATCTTCCTTGCCCAGATAAAACAGGTATTAAAGATAAATCCAATCATTTATAACTTGAATTTTTTGTCTAAATCATCGTTCAAAGTGACACAAAAACTTTGCGTACCAAGCAGTTCATCCTTTAGTACAACAACAACTTTGGTGGATACGTCATCTGGAGTTCTTCTAGCAGAGCAAAGTACTAAATTTGTATTACTAAGTAAGGATTTTCGAAAGTCTGTGAAAAATCCAGACTGGCTTGTTGAGAAGTATTCCTATCTTAAAGAGAAAAGCAACATTCCGGACGAGTTGAGGAAAAGAGAAATACCGACAACGCCGACGGGTTGTTTTGAATATAGGACTGTTGTGCGCTTTAGTGATTATGATGATAATCTTCATATGAGCCAGTCTGTATACATCAAACTGTGTCTAGATTGCGCAACAGCTGCAAGTGTTAACAATCAATTGACAAACTACACAGGGGACACAACTCTTTATCCGGTAACGGACATTAGTATTAATTATTTAGGGGAATGTTTTGCTGGAGATGAGATTGTTGTTAAGATGTGGCAAGAAAAAAGCGATATCTCTGAATTTAAGTTTGCAATATACAAAGTGCAAGGTACAGTACAGGTTGCATATCTTGAGTGCCACTTTGGACTGGAGAAAATGGAATCACCGATGATTTATTCCAAGATATAATTGTTTGATACCAAATGTATCTTTATGAAATAAATTGTAAAAAATGCACTCACTTTTGTTTGATTAAATATCATGTCACCTATTCTACTTGTACATCAGAGCGACTTATAAGACTCAAATACCGGGAACCATTGCAATGGATGACTGTGTTTTGTCTTTCGATTTTCGACACTATCTAAATAATCATATTAGTTGGTTCAATGCATGATAACTTATAATGAAAAAAATTATATTCTAAAGTGAAGTCAGTCCAATTCACCATACCAAATTTGAAAAATTGTTTTTTTAAGTATGCACATTTGTTTGGACAACTATTTGACACCATTCCTTGAATGCCAACAAAATTTTACAGGTAAATTGTCAGTAGATCAAAGAATGTTGGCATTCGAGAGAATAAACTGACATGCGGACAACAGTCACTCATACAAGAATTAATTTAATTAAATCAAATGTAAATTTAATAAACAGCGCCGAAACCTTAATCTTAATCAGCGACAGATGTTACCCAGAATATGAATCTAACAAATTGAATTTTAAAATATCTAAAGTGAAAAAAGAAATTTATAAAATGTTTCAAAAAGATTGTCAAAATTTACACTACGACACCAACATGTTAACCAATTGCAATTATGGCAATTTATATATGTTTCTTGAAGAAAATAAAGTCTTTTTGATTTATTGATGCTTTAGTTCTTCAGTCCTAATACTCACAAGTTGTTTCTATTATTTGGATAATTTTAGAAAGAGAGATTCAGTGCATTTAATTGAGCACGGGATGTGCAATATTTCACTGTGCTGAAGAATGGACGAGTCTACTTTCTTGCAGGTAAAGCAAGCATTTTAATTACTAATTGAAATATTAGGCTCTTGTTAGAGTTATAAGCACAAGTTTTATCACATTGTTTTATTATCTTTGTATGGATATATTAACATAAAATTGTTTTTGGCAATCAGTACTTTTATCACACAGATTGTAATATCTTATAGCAATTAGCTTTTTTGACAATTAAGGTACAAAGTATGAAAGTGTTAATGTAAATGTAAATGTAAAGTTTTTTTCTCAGTTTTAATCTAAAACAAAACACGTAAATCAGTTTTCACGTTAAAAAATAAATAAAAATCTACATGTATATATAAAATTTAAAAAAATGAAACATGGCAAATTAAAAATTGCAATCCCCCAGCTACATTTTGTACCCGTTTGGGATCCCATTCCCTTGTAAAAAAAAAGAAATGTTTTTGAAACTAAATTTCTCTCCGTTGAGACGATCATTGTTACTGTAAAACACCAAATAACTAAATACCGAAGTTGATTAACCAAATTAACCAAAAAAATACGGGTGCTAGGTAGAATTTCACAAAGTAACATGTTTTTAAGAATTTCAGGAAATTATGAAAATCCGAATCAAAGATTTTTGCAATCTGAGTGTTGAAAAGCTTAATTCTTACTGTAATACATTGAAAAAAAAATATGGTTGCTTGGTAGAATTCCAAAAATAATGTGTCTCAGTTTCAGGAAATTAACCAAAATTAGAAAAAATATTTTTTTTAGATCTGACTATTTAAAATGATCATTGAATCTGTAAGGCATAAAAAGGTAATGGTTGCTAGGCAACTTCCAAAAAAATCGTCTCTGAGAGTTTCGAATAATTTACCTAAATAAATATTTTATTTGCAGTGTGATTATTGAAAATGATATTCACTACTGTAAGGAATTGAAAAAGATACAGGAAATTAACCAACACTGTAAAAATGGTGTTTAGATTTAAAACACTATCCTAAACACTCTTTTTGTGTTCTTTTTTAAGCACCTAAACATGTTAAGTAGCAAAGAAAGTGTTTAGATCTGAAACATGTTTAGATATTAGGTGTTTAGACCTAAACATGTTTAGGCTCATCGTGGTTTGGTTGAACTTTTATTAAGTTGGGATTTGGGGGAATTTTTATATATTCAAAAATACTCTTTTCTTCAGTTTTGTTCCATTTGAGGAAGTTGTCGACACTCCAATCCACAATTGCAGCTTCCATTACCTAAATAGACATAAAACGAAAATTAAATGTGCTTAAAAATATTCATACAAAAATAGTTTTCACACACTTCAAATAAAAGTATTTGTATTAAATAAATGTCATATGTTAGAAAACATTCTTTAAAACATTTGTTAGAAATCAAATACATACCTCTAAAAACAAAATGATTGATTGATTGAATATTGTTTAACGTCTACTCAGCAATTATTTGATACTTTGATTTTTCCTATTTTAACGTATTCATCTGAAATTAGGGGATTTGAAAATAAGTCTATTATTGAAAAAGTACATTTACAATTTTGTAAACGAATTTTGTGTGTTCGGTCTTCAACCCCCAATTTTATGGTATATGGTGAACTTGGAAGATTTCCACTTGAATTGAGAATAAAAAATTAAAATGATTTGTTTTTAGCAAAAGCTCGTTTCTTGTGAAACTAAATTATCAGATAAGGTATATAAACTTTTAAGACAACTATATGACAGAGGTGATAATCAGTGTAAATGGTTAAGTTATATCAAATCAGTTTTAGATAAATGTGGATTTAGTGAAGCTTGGGATATGCAGCATGTTGATTTGAATTTTATGAAATATAATGTTAAACAACGACTTCAAGACCAGTTTATTCAAAAGTGGTTTGTGGAAATAAATAATTCTTCAAGGGGGAATACTATTCTTGTTTCAAAACAGAATATTTTTTCGAACCATATTTAATGAAACTGAAACGAGCACAAAAGATATTTATCTGTAAGCTACGCACTTGCAACGTTAAATTTCCAATTGAAACCGGCAGATGGAGGAATATACCTAGGCCGGATAGAATCTGTCATTTATGTCATTCTGGTCTTGGTGATGAAATGCACTATATTTGTATTTGTAATCACAACGAAATAAGAAAGTGGAGACAAAAATTTATACCGGGTTACTATCTGAGATATCCAAATCATGACAAAATTTATACAATGCTTAAATATTGCAATGTTAAAGTACTTACTAATCTGGCACTGTTCATACAAAATGTTGAAAAGATCCTCAATTAGAATTATTATATTAGGTGCGGCTGAGTTTATTAATAAAAGTTCAAAAGTTCAAAGTTCAAAGCAATATTTCAGCTATATCAAGACGAGAACAAGTTTGTTAATAAATAATCACTTTGGGGTATGGAAAGGGTCATGGGATGGGAAATTCTGACTGCCACTGGAAAAGTAGGGTGAAATCGAAAAGGGCGGAGAATTTAGCCCTGTAGCCGATCACCTACGGACCACTAAAAAAAAGCTTGCTTCAAGGGTTCTTTAACGTGCAGCATTCGTGACATTTCTTCTAACACGTGGACCTGAGTTTACATCCCATCCGAAAGATGGGTTGTGTATTTATTAATCCCGCACAACCACGGAATGCGTCCTATTTCTATATCCCGGGACCCTCGGGGTCAGCACCCGTTTAGGAGGGGTCACACCCCGCAAGCCGGAGATACTAGGTCCTATTTCTATATCCCGGGGTTCCCTCGGGGTCCTCTGTTAGGAAGACTCATACTCCAAGCTCAGAGGATGCTGCGGGCCTATTCATAAGCCGGGACCGCGCACGGCGGAAAAACAAAATGTATCTGTTATAAAGCATTGTCTCCTCAACGAAAGAAGCTGGGTTCGCGTCTTTGTTTATCGCCACGTTTATTTTTTCAAAATCAAACAAAGGAAGACCACAGCGCCCTCTAAACGGACAACAACTCTGATTATAAAACAGCTAAATATGTTTAGATCTAAACATGTTTAGGCATTTAGGAATGTGTTTAAAACGGATTTCACATACATTCTTGGAATAAAGTCAAAATATTTTCAGTTTCTAAACATGTTTAATTCCTAAACATGTTTAGCATTAAACACGTTTGAACCATAACGTGTTTAGAATTAAACACGTTTCAACCATTAAGTGTTTAGGATTTAAACATATTCATAAACATGTTTAGATCTAAAAACATGTTTTAAAAGTGTTTAAAATCTGAACACCGTTTTACAGTGAAGATCAGGGTCAAAAGTTTTTTGCAATCCGACTATTGAAAATCACCATTGAAACTATTAGGCATAAAAAAGATATGTTTGCTAGGTTAAATTCCAAACAAAAAAAAATAAGAATAATGGTCTTGGAGAGTTTCAGGAATTAATCATAATTAGAATTTTTGCAATCTTACTAATGAAAATGATTGTCATTACACTAAAGAATTGAAAAAGATACGGTTGCTAGGTAGAATTCCAAATAGTAAGGTCTTTGAAAGTTTCAGAAAATTTACCGAAATTAGAAACAAAGATTCTTGCAAGCTAAAAGTTGAAAATCATAATTTTACTGTAAGGTATTCAAAGAGATAAGGTTGCTAGGTAGAATTCAAAAGAAAATGATTGGTCTTTGAGAGTTTCAGGAAATTTACCAAAATTAGAATAAAAGTTTTTTTTTTTGCAATCTGACTATTGAAAATGATCACTAAAACTATTTGGCATCAAAATAGATATGGTTGCTAGGTAAAATTCCAAAAAAGTAATGGGTCTTTGAGAGTTTCCGGAAATTTACCAAAATTAGAGTCGTATTTTTGAAATTCTAGTTTTCATACTAGCTGATAACATTAAAAAGTTGCGTATTTATAATACTACATGTTGGAATTTCAAAAATTATTACTCTTTGACATTCTAGGAAATGTAGTCAAAATTCTTAAAGCTTTATACGGATTCCAAGAGCAATTCCAAATATTTGTAAAAAAAAAATGAACCACAAAATCAAAATTATATATAGAGTTCCATTCGTATAATGAGTACTAATTGTTTTACATCTTTTGGCCCCTAAAGAGCATGCCCCGAGGCGTCATATTATACGCCTGCTATCATTAGTAAATGAGATGCATATAATGGAACATGTATACAAAGTTTCAGCTTTCAAGCATGAATACTAGGGAAAATTTCGCTTATTACTAGAAATACAATTTTTCTCATTTCTCCGCCCTGAGGTCAAATTTTTAATTTCGAAACCTTTGGTACAGACAACTTTTATGACAAGGTATCTGCGATTAAAAGTGAAACAACGGCAGTAAAATACCGAAGGAAGAAAGGAATGGAATTACAAAAATCGAAGTCCAAAGACATGCTCAAAACGAAGACACACAAAAAATGACGTTGAACACAGAAAACAATGACGTTTGATAGATATAAAACACAGAAATAGAAATCAAAACATTCAAAAACAAGGAAATCACAGACTGAACTCCAGTGAAACTGAGAGGGAAATCATGTGATCAGGGAGAGTAAGTATGTCCTTCTTTTTAACAAAACCCGCAACAAGGTCAGCGAGGCATACATATGTTTTGAAAGATATAGTAGATGGCTGATTTGTTAATGCCATTTTCAACCCTGAGACAAACCCAATTAAAATCCATGGCAGATGCTACTTCTCTAAACCTAAAACAGTACCAAGTTTAAATTTTGAAAAGCTTTTGTAATAGCTGAAGTATTCAAACATGAACGAGGACAGATCGGTTCGACAAACTCACGAAGACAAAACTTAACTTTAACATGACAACACAAAACACTAATAAAAGCTTTTACAGTGTGAACTCCAATTAGAACCGAGAGCGACATCAGGTGGATCGGAAGGGTAAGGATGTCCTTCTTTGTTAACAGCACCCGTCACACTGTAGGTGAGCCAATCTAGGAAAATGTCAAAATCGGTAGTCAAATCCAGAGGACGTGAATCTAGCTGAAAATGCCCGCTTTCATTTTGGATACCGACACGTCATATCTTGCAATGATGTTATGATGACGGCAATAGAATTTCAGTTTATTGTGTGGCAGGGTTGTATAAAGAGTAGAAAAGTCAAAAGTATGAATGCTATGGCAATGGGTAAAACTTGTTGAGGATAGCTGTTCAAGAAGATCTTTGGAATTATTTTAGAATCCACATCTGATTCACGCCGCTCGTGTATTAAGCTTTATCACAGTAATTTTTCAGGCCATATCCGATTGCAGTTAACAAAGTAGTGAGGAGCTGTGAAAGAGGTTTAGTGGTGCATCTGGACAACCCGGTAATGAATCTCTATTTGGAAGGATTCTTATGAAGTTTTGGTACCCAATAATGTAAGGGAGTTGATTGTTTTCCTATTTGGCTTTGATGCTAAATGATTCTAAAACTGAATTGTGATTTTTAACAATCTCATCCCTCGATATTGTAGAAGGGTATTAGTAGGGTTTCCTGGCAGTCCAAATAGTGTTTCTTACACAAGAAAAATAAGTTGTCAGATCATTTGTCAGCAGAGATAATGACGTAATTTTCATGACAGTTGGTCAGAATTTTTACTACAAGGGGGTCTTCAAATATACTTGGATTTCTGGATTTGATTGCTTTTTCAAGCACCGGACGCGATTCACAATTAATGACATTATGGTGAAAGAAGAGTTCCAGCTGAATCGTTTTTTTTTTTCTCGTTTTTTGGACACCTAAAGGCCATCTCCGGAAGGTCATGCCAAAATTCCAACACCCTCTATGAAGTTGCTACATATTATTCGACTCGATTCCTGAGTTTCAACATTCAAGCCAAAGTGGCCTTTGATATTTCTTCAATTATTGGATATCACTAAAATTCGTTTTCACCGAAAATTTGCCCCAAGGGCGTTTAACAGAAATTCCAAAACCCACAGTGCACTACTTCAGATCATACTCTAATATGGTGCCAAGTTTTAAATCCATATTTCTTATAGTTCCAGAGGTATTTGGGAGCATTACAGCAGTACGTACGTGCATACGTACGTACATACGGACGGACATCATGACATCATACCAACGCTTTCGCTAAGTGGGAGATAAAAACTGTAACGAACAAAAGCTGGAATGTTCATTGTTGCAGAATGCAAATGTTGATTATATACACAGTTTTTACAAACAAATTTAGGAAGAACGAAAAAGGAATGGGTTTTTGGTGTTATTCTTTGCTAGCAGGAGTCGTCATAATGTCTTTTAGATAAATAAATATTTTAAACTATTAATTAAGAATTGAATGCAATATTTTGCAGTTATATTGGAGTGTAAAAGCGTGGACCTTAGCGCATTTTGAATGAATCGCGCTAGCGCTTCATGTGAAAAATGTGCTACGGTCCAATGTCTTACACGATAAAAACTACAAAATATTACACTCAATACTTATAGGGGACGTAGCCCCCCATAAATACTAAGAAATGTCAAAATTTGATCATCATATTCTGTATACCGTGTTTCTATTTTTGTTTCAACTTCAGTTAAATCTCTGTACATGGTGCTGTAGGATTAAGAGCGCGTAACGCGCACCGGAAGGAAGTTGAAGCTTCATGGAACTCATGGAGAAATTCTGATATGAAAGGAGAATCATGAAATTGTATTTGATACATTTGTAATAAACAGAGTTATGAAATTTTGAAGACAAAATAAAAAGAAGGATTTTTTGTTCTCTCTTTCAAAAGTACCTGATTTCCTTGGAAAGCCGGGGACAATCTCCGGTAACGAGGTCTCATTTCCTTAGTTACAATAGTAATTGCAGCATCATCAGACGGCGCGATTTTTCACACGATCTGGCGTACTTTTATTCTGAGATAATTCAATGTTCATTTCGTAAGTTTTTGCAGGAAATAACAAACATAGTACATGAGATAATATATCATGTGTACACTTTGTTCAATTACTATTATCTAAATTTATGTAATTCTAAAACCGAAGGATTAACTCTCCCATTCGTATTTTTTTGATATTGTGGATTTCCTTTGTTTTGGTTCTAGTGCTGCTGATGAGGAATAAATTTCCGAATAGCCATACAGCTCATTAAAATTATAGCAGTTGGAGTTAACATATGTGTTATGGTCTCATGTTCATTTACTCCATATTCTTTCGTAAAATAAATCTGCGTTTTTCGCATTTTTTATCACTTATTTTTTATTTTGATTTTCAGAGGACAAAAAGGGGAGAAAAAATTTCAAGAATTTCCATCATTCATAAAAGCAAAAATCCTAACCCTTATCAATTTTGCATATTGGTGCATTGGTAAATGACCCAGCTAAATTCAGTGCTCAATTATATTTCCACAAGTAAAATTTACCTGTGCATTTCTCGGACCATTTGATTTTCACGGGTTGATCGTGGGAGGGTGTTATTTTCTAGGAAAAACATTTCAGGCCCTATTTTTTCCCAAAAATTATGTGACCAGTTTCTGGGTTTAAAAAATAATCTGCTCAACAATATTTCCTAGCATAGTGTATATGGTGAATAAAAAATAATCTGGCCATAATTTCCAGGCTCGTGTAAAAATACCAGCACCCTGAAAATCATATGGTCCGTGAATAAAATGCATTTGTTTTAAAAAATTCCACAGAATTCCTTTTTGGGCCGATTTTCATTACATTTGTGATAAAAAGGGCATAACATTTAGTTTGTTATAGCAATTTTTGGATCTATATGGTTTATTAAATTTGTCAGTGAGATTGAGTTTCTCCGGGGTTATTCAAAGTGTGTCATTTAAGGTCCTTTTGGTGGCAGTGATCAGGATTCGGCATGATCTGTAAATAAAAAAAATATTTTAAATGTGAAAGAAAAAACATTCCTTTTTATAGGTACTCCAACGACGAATTTTGTAAGCAAATTTTGAATATTTGTTTATTTTCATTGCACAAATACTTAATGATGACATGGTGCATGAAGACGCACGTTAAGTGTTAATTTAAATTACAACTTATACTTTCTAAATGCAAAGTTTCAAATAGATTCATGAATGCACGTAGGTGCACGGCAATTTTAACTTTTACGTGTTTTTTGCAGTTTTCAAATTTTGGTTGCAATTAATCCTAAATAGTAGTCAAAGCGCCGTAACTCCAAAATAATTTTGAACCAGTTTTTCCTTAGCTCTTATAAACTGGTAAATGCGAAGAAAAATAAAATGCCGGAAGTTGACTAATTGTAATTTTCTAATGATGTTGATTTATCCTTAATCTAATTTTTTTGGAAATTAAAAGTTTAATGTCTGATTGCTGAAGCAGATAACTATCTATTTGCACCGATATATTCATTAAACATTCAATTTTTTCGTTGGAGTACCTACTTTTTATGCATAAATTTGAAAATGACGATAAAATCTATATTCTCGACTTAAGTTATGGATGATTCTGCACCAATGACACAATTAAGGCATATACATCAGACCGTTGTAACACATCTACCTGTTACGTTAGTAGGTGAATTTAGGCCACATTCGGATTTTGATCTTGTACTTATGTCCATTGAAAAATCGTATTTGGCTTCTCATGATTGTCTAACCCTTTTCCAAATTCCTTGACTATTTTTGCAGATCATATACTACTTGTCCTGGCGACTATTCTAAATATCAACTACCCTATTTGTGAAGAAATACTTGCGGACGTTTAAGTTGCATGTTTTTTTTTCTTAATTGTTATTATCTTTTTTGAGTGACCTCTTCTGCTTGACTATGTATTTAATTCGAACATTCCGCATGTTGCCTGATTGTCATATATTTGAGTTTAGATTTTGAAAACCTAAATCATTATACGTTCCCTATAGCCCTACTATACTTTTTTTTTTAATTCAGAATGCCTAGCCTTTGTTTGTAATATATATTTTTAAGTGACGGGATTTGTTTGATAGCTCGATTTTACATTTTCTATTTTTTTTTCAACATCTCCTTATTTTTACGGAGTCAAGACTGCTGCATTTGTTCGGATGGAACTTAAGTAATCGTGTATTTAAACAGTAAAGTCCTAATCTTGTTGCGTTAATTTCCCTATACACCCCGAGACGGGACCGGAGGTGTCTCATCCCGGAATCTCGACTATTTTTTACTTAATCCCGAACTACAAAGGAACTTGAAAACTGATCAAATCCTGATTCCCTGTCATTCATTTCCCGTTACCCCAGGCTCAAACCGATCTTAAAAAACTTCCCGGCCAATCCAGACATTCCGTAAAAAGTTGGACCCCCTTTTCAACCTTGGTATCGTGGGCAAATAAGTGTTTGCTTGAGTTTATGCAATTAAGCATATTATTTATGTAAATGACAAATTATGGGTTTGAACTTCGAAATTTGTTTTTTAAAAAAACATTAGTTTTCCCAGGGACTTATAATGATACATTATACGTCCTTGGTTTTAAGGCCGAATCTTTTTGCTAAACCATTGCAGATATTGATCTAATATTTTTGTGTGGGTTTACAGGTGAATTTCGTCTGTCAAGCTTGGTTCCAATTTAGTTATTTTTGACGGGAGTATGGGCTTTTGAATCAGAAAACTTACTTTTTTCCCTTTTTGCTGGTGAAATAAACAAGGCCTTCTTTTACTCTTAGGGACTTGGTTCGTCGTTGTTGTATATTGCTGCTACCCCCCCCCCCCT
>MJUU01061737.1:4390-19983 GCA_002080025.1 Modiolus philippinarum | reverse complement strand
TATTGTTGTTCTACATCTTGAAGTCACCATGAGGCCTTCAGCAATGAGTTTTGCTCATACCTCATAGTAAGTTCAAGACGGTCCCTATCACCGGTCTAGGCGGATTCTTTGCTAATTGTCGAGCAACGCAAATTTTTTTTCTAAACAAAATTAATTTTAAACAAAATTTGGTATAATTTAGATATTGCAAATTTAAATAAAATCAGGTTTTCGGGTCAGCACCGAAGTACTGACTACTGGGTTGGTGAATACCCACGGGGACTAACAGTCCACCAGCAGAGGCATCGGCCCAGTGGTAATAAATATCAAAATACCGAAGTTACTGCCAATTTATTTTCTGCATATGCGCATTTCGACAACTTATGTCTCATCAGTGCGGACATGTTAAGTTTTTTTGATATGTCAATTTGAATTTTCCCATCAATTTAGCGACCAATGAGGGACGGGCAAAAATCAATTTGGGTCCATACTTGTTTTTTAGAAGTTTTATCTTTAGCATTATGTTTAAGTCGTTTGCAGTCTTTATCGAGTTCAAATGATACGGTATTGCTTGTCGAAATGTGTGCATTGCATGTATTGTGAACAAACTGCGGGACGATAGATTGTTTGTCACACTTGAAATTTATTGTGGCTATATTTATTATTAAGTAATATGAATAAAAACCTCTTCAGTTTCCATAATATTACAGAACAAAAACTAACAAAAGCTTTAATGCGCGTGTTTAAAATTTAACAACAAAGAAACCTAAACAAAAGAGAGAACCAACCTTCAGACTATTTGAATGTCGGTTATCTTTGAAAAAATGTCTGCTGATATTTCTAAAAACAGCATTGTTGTGTTCTACCTTTATCCAATACGAATACCAAGATGAAAAGCTCTGATAAAATTATCTTTGTAAAGACGATTGTTATCAAACTTAATTCAAGAGTTTATTTTTGGTCCCATTGATTGACTTCAAACCATAAACAAAGTTGAGTTAACTGTAAACCGGCCTTTGCTTTGGTTTGGCATCAAATAAGATTTAATTTGGAAATGTAAGTTGTCATATTGTCATTGGTATTATCTTGTCAGGAAATGAAAATACAATTATTTTGAAAATTTATGCTTTTTGCTGATATTTTATAATTAAATTTTCCAGTACATCTAGAATCATGCAATACCAATGTAATTCATTGCTGATAACCAAAAATATTAAATCATGCTTTATTCTTCAAAATTTTTACGTAGGGAAAATATTGATAATGAAAAATACTTTTTTTAAAAAAATAAATTAATACAAAAATATATTATATATTTGAGCGCAAAAAATCTACAAACTCATTAACACGAGCAGTAGTTGTCAAGTATCAAATATTACATCAAGAATTTTGTCAGTTGTTGAGACCAAAGCTTTAATTGTTTTTGAATTAGTTTCCAGAGCAATGCATAAGCAAGAGGAAATAGTACTTGTCTTGAAATAAGTTCAGCATTTTACTTCAAAGGACAATCAAACGTAAACATCATTTGAACAACCAAGATGCAAGTGTGTCGAATTTTTCTTATGTTCTCCAAATCAGAATTTAATTACTTTTCTATTGTTCCTGTGATTAACAATGTAGTAAATGGGGTAAATGCACATGAGCCAAAATCACTGACATCCCTTGCCCGATATTTCTGGGGGGGGGTATTTTGAGAAGAACTACAAGTGCAGCTCTGACACATCAACTTTGCCACATCACTATGACCTTTGCAGACATATATATGTGGGGAAATTAATAATATTTGCAAATGAAGTTGAACAACTCTTTACTAAGAACCTAAATACCGCTCATCTGAGAAAATAAACTTGAAAGCCTATTTTGATGTCATTAAAGACGCGGTAACTAAAACGGAGAAACACGAGAAAGTGCCAACAAGCACACTCGCAATATCAGTGTTACATGTATTATAATGTCATCGCATCAGTCGAAAGTTAAATCTTTCTTCAAACAGGTTTCGTACATCGAAATTCTAAAATCTTAGTATATATGCATGACACGCTCAATTCGGAGAGTGATCATAACCTTAGCAAGGGTTAATTGGCAATAATCAAGTCAATGATTAAAATAATGTGATATATTCTAAAAATAACAACTCAACGTGTTTTAACATGCTGTGAAAACCACATTGACGTTGCTTGGACTTTAAGTAAATAGCGAGTTTACACCATAGTCGTGATTTCATTATTTTTTAAAAGTTTTCTCTGCATAACTGTAGTGATTTAGTGCTTATGGAGTATATGTTTCACTGTTTCACTGTTGATTCGATACGCGAAAGCTAGCACAAATCATATAGACCTTCTCATTAGACATAGTAATCTCCGTGACCGCCTTATCAATAAAGATTTAAAACAAATTCAGTTTCATACCACCATAAGATAAGTTCTTCAAAATATATTAGTCCCTTTTGCGAAAAATTGAAGTTTCGGTCAGAACTCTGATTCCAGATTCTTTTTTACATAATGCTGGTAGGAACATTTCTTCTTACTATCTATGACAGTTTGATAACAGTTTGCTATGGAGTTGGTACAAGACACTATCTCAATAATGAAAGGGGAGGTGTGTCATGCCATAAAACCGGTTTTCCCACCATTTTTGGAAGCCTGTACTAAGTCAGGACCATTGCGGTGGACAATTTTTTTCAGTAGTTTCCACCTGTTTTGTCTTTTAGCCTCATCGACTTTGCTTTGTACAATTCTGTTCGATATTTTTGGTATTACCTCTATCTGCTATTAACGAATGAAAGAATGATCTTTTATGGCATAAGCATCATATTTTGTGCTATAGCACATTACAATACTAATAACCATGACAATATTGCAGAGAACAAATAATTAAATGCATGAATGAATTACAATGTTTCTTATTCTACATTGAAACAAAGATCGAAATTTTTTGTAAAGAAATAATCGAATGTTAAGACTATTTCTTCGGAAAATCGGTTACGCGATTAATGTATAATGTCAACCTTGCCTTTTATATCCATACATTACACAAGAAACACTATAAAGAAATATACTTGTCTTATTTCTAGGTGCTGTCATGTTCTTATAAGGAATACAGGAGTTCCACTGACAGCTAATGTAAACTTCGCAATGTAATCATAAAATACAGTCAGAAATATAATAACTATCCCATTTCCTATATAAAGCTCTCTTTTTAATGTTGTTATTTTAAACAATGGTTTAATAATTATAGAATATAGAAAGGAAATATTTGAACACTTTAAATATACTTGAATATATTGCAGTCTGTCAGGAAGTGTTTCATGCATAGCGTATGCATTATGTGAAGGAAATGTGTGATTAAATAAATATGTCACTTACACGGAAACCAAGAACAGTTTGGCAAAATAATACGAGGTTTAACAGAATAAAAGAGACGAAAAATAATTAACTTAAGTTTATACCTATACAAGTTCCTTATTTGATACGTTTTCAATGTGCATTTGGTTTGAAAAACACACAAAAAATATTTCAAAAGTCAGAAATGCAAATAGTATTTGAAGATACATATATACGCAAGTTGCAAAATAAACAGTACATTTCGTTATGCTGTACACGTGTTTCAAGGATTAACCTCTCATCAGCAGCATAATAATCAAATCATATGGAAAGCCATACATAGTTAGTTCAAGTTCAAAGAAAAAACCTTTGAATGAGGTCATTATCCCAAATTTTTGAAAGTGTTTTTTNGATTACACAAATCAAAGTCCAGAGACAAGGCAAAAGCAAGAACACCACATTCCCTACAAAACACACGAACATTACATATACAACACAAAAAACTAAAGCACTAACAGTGTGAACTCTCAATAAACAAGACTGACATCACAATTTTATTTGGAATTGCAAATTTCAAATAAATCGGTTACTAGTTCATCACTGAGGTACTGGTCTGTTTAATTCCCTCAGGATTAGCTTATCCCTAGCATAAATCAATTAGTAAAATAGTACAAACCGTTAGTAACTCTTCTATTGGATTCATGTTTTGATGTTTCGGTCATTTTAAATGAACATTAGTTGTCAAAATGTGAACATTGTTCAAGATAAATAATATCTTAAGTTTCTTATCGCAATACTTAGTC
This sequence comes from Modiolus philippinarum, assembly GCA_002080025.1. NCBI lineage: Eukaryota > Metazoa > Mollusca > Bivalvia > Mytilida > Modiolidae > Modiolus > Modiolus philippinarum. Next base: position 15,878 of record MJUU01061737.1, on the reverse strand, counting down.
CTGGGCTCAAAGTCCATCTCAATAAAAAAATTCACTTAGCATAAGGTTTATAGGAAAAAGTTTAAAAGTTGTAATGCTCCGATTTAAGTTTGAACAGCAGAAAATTCTGAACTTCTGAGTCGTGTTCAAACCGGATTTAAGTTCTCAATACAACAATACATTCAGAGGGAATCACTAATTGATGAACACTGGTGAGCTAAGGGTAGTTTATATTTAATCTGTTGTAGCGCTTCAAGTTAATTATTTTTCGCCAATTTAAATTTAGTAAAAGACTTTTTATGTAGGAAGAATTATAAGTATACACTTCGATTTCATAAATATTTTGTTTTGAATGGGGTTTATATTTATTTCACTTTGTTATAGATATGATTAATCAAATATTCGTTTCCTGCTTGTTTATTGCATTTGGTATTTGTTTGCATATTCCACTAGTTAACAACGATATAACTAACAGTAAAATTTTTGTGGACACGATATGGCAAGAAGAAGATTCCAGACCACCACCGATAATACTAAGAATTCTTTGGCAAACCTGGGCTACGCTGGTATTGCAACGAAAGCTACAATCCTCTATGGAACTAAGAGAGATCAACGGGACCACGAACCCCATACGCTGCAAATATTACAAAATCAGAACTCTCTGGTTTATTTACTACAGTACATGCAATTCAGAGATGTTCAACCCCTGTTCCGAATCGGTACCGATTCAGGAACTTGGCTCTCTGAATTTTCAATTTTTCAAAGAACACCGGGCTACCTAGGGTAGATTGTAATTACATTTTGTAGGTATCCGGATCCCTGTGAAACCACAGGAGATAAAGACCGAAATATAAACGAACGTACAATATTGGTCCGACATGACTCGCCTTCATCTTCCCATATCTCGCTCAGCCTGAAAAACATTTTATTTGACAACATACTATATACATGAAAACAAGTTAAAATATTAATTTTATATTGAATAAAAGAAATTATTTCAAATTTTCGATTTTCAATTAAAAATAGTAAATTACGCATTATGTTCAAGTATTGAATTACTATTTCCCTGTAATGTTCTAGGTAAATATTATTATACGTTTATAAGTGCAATATTTACGCTTTCAGCTAAGCAAACTATATGCAACGAATTTTAATATCTGTATATTCTATTCTCTGCACCATATAATGTTAATCGTGGAGTCCTCGCAAATGTTTCTATTTCATTGATATTCCTGACTCGGGTGAGTCTAGGTGCTCACTGTCCATACACTGGAAAAACATTCAAAAACAGCAGCAGAATCTTTACTTTGGTAATTATTATTAACATGAGGTAGGGGAAGACGGACGGTTGGTGGGATTTTGTAAAGAAAGCCAACAGCCTGCTACAATGTGCGGGTGGGAAGTGACGTCACAACAAGAAGTGTGGGAAAAATCGGCTACGGTCCGACGGGGCTTAATTCCGGAAAAATTGGCATAATTCAACTCAATTTATTAAATCAGTTTATCCTTGAACGATAAACTTTATTAATCAAATATTTGTTTCCTGCTTGTTTATTGCATTTGGTATTTGTTTGCATATTCCACTAGTTAACAACGATATAACTAACAACCCATATGAATGGCTGAATTTAACCACAGTAAAATTTGCGTGGACACGATATGGCAAGAAGAAGATTCCAGACTACCATCAATAATACCAAGAGTTCTTTGGGGATTCTGGATCTATCCTAAACTTCCCCCCGGAAAAATAGGCACGTTCCAGGTTTTCCCCTTAAACTTTACAGGGGAAAACCTGGATCAGTCCAGTTTTCCCACTTTCGATCATATGAGCCAGTTTTTCCCCCGACGTTATCGATAGTATTTGCGACGTTTTTATCATAAAGTTTCTCTTTCCTTCATCGCAGCACGGTAAATGTATGATATACAGATGTCATGAACCTGATAACATATACTTATAGGATGTCAAAAGCATTCCATTGCCACTTCTATAGAAACAAGTTTGACGTGAAAAAAAATGTTAAAAGCACATCAATCAAAACGCAATTAAAATTCCCCATTATATGTCAACCCTTCCCCATAAATGTGCAAGGTCTCAATAATATGGATTTAAATGTATTTTTTTTTGGCTACTTATTTCGTTGTGCGTATTAATGGGGAAATATTTAAAAAAGAAAATAAAAAATCAAAGTAAATTAAATCTACGAAGGATAAAACCGTGGCTTAAAAACCAGTTCCGAACAAAGCCGAATTTTTAATTGAATAAATACAATGAGGAGACATTATGTTTTAGTCGTTTGCAGTCTCTATCGAGTACAAATTATAAGGTATTGCTTGCCGAAATGTGTGTATTGCATGTATTGTGGACAACCTGCGGGGCGATAGATTGTTTGTCACACTTAAAATTCATTGTGGCTATATTGGATTGTTTGTCACCTTTAAAATTCATTGTGGCTATATTAATTATTCAGTAATATGAATAAAAACCTTTTCAGTTACCATAATATTACAGAACAAAAACTAACAAAATCTTTAATGCGCATGTTTAAGATTTAACAACAAAGAAACCTAAACAAAACAGAAAACCAGACGACAGACTATTGGAATGTCGGTTATCTTTGAAAAATGTCTGCTGATATTTCTAAAAACAGCATTGTTGTGTTCTTCCTTTATACAATACAAATACCAAGATGAAAAGCTCTGATAAAATGATCTTTGTAAAGACGATTGTTATCAAATTTAATTCAACAGTTTATTTTTGGTCTTATTGATTAAATTCAAACCATAAACAAAGTTGAGTTTACTGTAAACCGGCTCTTGTTTTGGTTTAAAACAAATAAGATTTAATTTGGAAATGTAAGTTGTCATATTGTCATTTGTTTTATGTTATCAGGAAATGAAAATGCAATCATTTTGAAATTTTATACTTTTTTGCTAATATTGCATAAATAGATATTTGCAGTATATCTAGAATTATGCAATACCAATGTAATTCATTGCTCATAATAACCATAAATTATAAATCATGCTTTATTCTTCAAAATTTGTACTTATGGCAAATATTTATAATAAAAAAACATTTTTTTGGAATAAAATTATAACAAAAATATATTATACTATACTTATGCGCAAAAAATGTACAATCTCAATAACACGAGCAGTAGTTTTCAAATATCAAACATAACATCAAGAATTTTGTCGGTTGTTTAGACCAAATATCAATGTATAAGCAAGAAAAGATAGTACTTGTCCTGAAATAAGTTCAACATTTTACTTTAAAGGACAATCAAACGTAAATATTATTTGAACAAACAAGATGCAAGTGTGTCGAATTTTTCTTTCTTATGTTCTCTAAATCAGATTTCTATTGTCCCTGTGATTAACACTGAAGTTAATGAAATAAATGCACATAAGACAAAGTCTCTTCAATCACTGACATCCCTTGCCCGATGTTTATTTGGAGAAGAACTACAATTGTAGCACTGACACATCAAGTTTGCCATATCGCTATGACCTTTGCAGACATATATATGTGGAGAAATTAAAAATATTTGCAGATAAAGAAGTTGGACAAGTCTTTACTAATAACCTAAATACCGCTCATCTGAGAAAATAAATTGGAAAGCCTATTTTGATATCATTAAAGACGCGGTTACTAAAACGGAGAAACACGAGAAAGTACCAACAAGCACACTTGCAATATCAGTGTTCATGTATTGTAATGTCATCGCATTAGTCGAAAGTCAAATCTTTCTTCAATCAAGTTTCGTACATCAAAATTCTATAATCTTAGTACTTATGAATAACAAGCCCATTTCGGAGAGTGAACAAAACCTCAGCAAGGGTTAATTGGCAGTAAGCAAGTCAATTAACATAATGTGATATCTTCTAAAATTAACAATTCAACGTGTTTCAACATGCTGAGAAAACCACATTGACGTTGCTTAGCCTTTAAGTAAATAGCGAGTTTACACCATGATCGTGATTTCTTTATTTTTTAAAGTTTTCTCTGCATTACTGTGGCGATTTAGTGCTCATGGAGTATATGTTTCACTGTTGATTCGATACGCGAAAGCTAGCACAAATCATACAGACTTTCTCATTAGCCATAGTAATCTCCATGACCGCCTTATTAATAAAGGCTTAAATAAATTCCGTTTCATACCACTTCTTCAATAGATATAAGCCCCTTTTGCGAAAAATTGAAGTTTCTGTCCGAACTCTGATTCCAGATTCTTTTTTACTTAATACTGGGATGAACATTTCTTCTTACTGTCTATGACAGTTTGATAACAGTTGCTATGGAGTTGCTACAGGACACTACCGCAATAAAGAAAGGGGAGGTGTGCCATGCCATATAACCGGTTTTTCGCACCATTTTTGGAATGCCTGTATTAAGTCAGAACCATTGCTGTGGACAATTTTCCTGTAGTTTCCACCTGTTTTGTCTTTTAGCCTCATCGACTTTGCCTCTGGACAATTCTGTTCGATAATTTTGGTATTACTTCTATTAACGAATGAATGCATGATCTTCTATTGCATAAGCATCATATTTTGTGCTATAGCACACTACAATACTAATAACCATGACAATATTGCAGAGTACAAATAATTAAATGCATGAATGAATTACAATGTTTCTTATTCTACATTGAAACAAAGATCGCAATTTATTTGTAAAGAAATAATCGAATGTTAAGACTATTTCTTCGGAAAATCGGTTACGCGATTAATGTATAATGTCAACCTTGCCTTTTATATCCATATATTACACAAGAAACAATATAAAGAAATATACTTGTCTTATTTCTAGGTGCTGTTATGTTCTTATAACGAATACAGGAGTTCCACTGACAGCAACTGTAAACTTCGCAATGTACAGAAATATAATAACTATCCCATTTCCAATATAAAGCTTTCTTTTTAATGTTGTTATTTTAAACAATGGTGAAATAATTATAGAATATAGAAAGGAAATATTTGAATACTTTAATTGAAGATATTGCAGTCTGTCAGGAAGTGTTTTATGCAAGGAGAGTCTAGGAAATATGTTATTATATAGTTATGTCACTTACACTGAAACCAAGAACAGTTTGACAAAATAATACGAGGTTTAACAGAATAACAGAGACGAATTATAATTAACTAAAGTTTATTCCTATACAAGTTCCTTATTTCATACTTTTTCAATGTACGTTAGGTTTGAAAAACACACAAAAAATATTTCAAAAGTCCGAAATGCAAATGGTATGTGAAGATACATATATATGCAAGTTGCAAAATAGACAGTACATTTCGTTATGCTGTACACGTGTTTCAAGGATTAACCTCTCATCAGCAGCATAATAATCAAATATTATGGAAAGCCATACATCTCATCCGTACTTATCAAATAAATGCAAATAAAAGCAAATTTCCGAAATATATACTAAGTAATGAGAGACAATGGTGTAAATGCACACGAGACAAAATCTAAACAAATACATGGTAAACGCACTGGGGCAACTTTTTTTTGTTGTTGTTCTTTATCTCGAAGTCATAATGAGGCCTTCAGCAATAAGCTTTGCTCATAACTCATAGTTAGTTCAAGTTCAAAGAAAAAAAACTTTTGCATGAGGTCATAAGCAAAATTTTTTAAAAGTGTTTTAACACTTTGGTATTGCAAATTTCAAATAAAATCGGTTACTAGTTCATCATTGAGGTACTGGGCTGTTTAATTCCCCCGGGCTAGCTTATCCCTAGCAGGGGAATTAATCAATTAGTAAAATAGGACAAATCGATAGTTACTCTTCATTTGGATTCATGTTTTGATGTTTCGGTCGTTTTTACTTAAAATTAGTTGTCAAAATATGAACATTGCTAAAGATAATAATAATATCTTAAGTCTCTTATGACAATACTTAGTCTTGGGCTCAAAGTCCGTCGCAACTAGACATCGGAGAGATGGCAGCCATCTCTGTGGGCCCCGCTGTATATAAGTGCAAATCTAAATGTGTGTGGACACAATACAGGTGAGGACACAGTACAAGTGTGGACTGAACACAGGTATGGGCACAATTTTATCATCAAGAGATAAACAGAATGTATATCCAAAAGCAATAATCTGACCTTGAAGACAAAGGTCAAGGTAAAAGGTCACCAATCATAGTTCATGACACATCGCTTTCAAATAATCTATCTACATGCAAAATATAAAAAGCCTATCTCAAAAGACATACCAGTTATAGCCCAGAAACGACTTGTTATTAGAAAAGCAAAAATCTGACCTAGAAGACAAAGGTCAAGGTCAAAGGTCACAAATCATGGTTCATGACACATCGTCTTGAGGTGATCTGTCTACATGCAAAATATTAAAAGCCTATCTAAAAAGACAAAAAAGATATAGCCCGGACATGACTTGTAACTAGAAAAGCAAAAATCTGACCTTGAAGACAAAGGTCAAGGTCAAAGGTCACCATTCATTGTTCATGACACATCGTCTTGAAGTGATCTATCTACATGCAAAATATCAAAAGCCTATCTCAAAAGTTAAAAGTGTTATAGCCCGGACACGACTTTGTGACGGACGGACGGACAGACGGACGGACGGACGGACGGACGGACCGAGCGATTACTATAGGGCGTCCACCACATAGTGGCGGGGCCGTAATAAAAAATCACTTAGCATAAGGTTTATAGGAAGAAGTTTAAAAGTTGTAATTCTACGATTTGAGTTTGAACAGCAGAAAATTCATATAACACAATACGGAACTTCTGAGTCGTGTTCCAACCGGATCAAAGTTCTGATATTATACGAAAAAAAATCAATACAGCAATACATTGAGAGAGAATCACTAATTGGTGAACACTGTTGAGCTAAGGGTAGTTACTATTGAATCTGTTGTAGCGCTTCAAGTTTACTATTTTTCGCCTAAAATTTAGTAAAAGAATTTTTTTGTAGGAAAAATTATAAGTATACACTTCAATTTCATAAATATTTCGTTTTGAATGGGGTATATATTTGTATCAATGGGTCAAGAATCCAGTCACTCCATTATAGGTGTGAATTCGGTAAATAAACATGAAATTTGTGGGGAGAGCTTTCAGTAATGTTATGAAGAATTATAATGGGATGATTGGAGTATATTATTTGAAATAAATATGTTTTTAAAAAGGTACTCCAAAGGTGATGTTTAAAAAGCTATAGACATTCTACATTTTTTGAAGCGAGTTTTAAGCAAAGGGGGTCGAAGAAAGAAATTCAATGCGAAATGTCTATATACGTTTTCAAGTCATGGAAATGGCTAAAAACTGCCGCATTACCATAGGTTTTGACGGTGCCAAAAATTGACCTACATTTGTATTTTACTGAATCAGATATAAAAGTTCCCGATTAATTACGAGAAAAATTACTAGGAGTGTTCATTGCCTCACAAGTTAGCAAAGAAATTAATGGCGATTTATTTACTGTATTCACCCCTGTAACTGGTATTTGAGGCGATCGTTTCAGCCTTTAATTACCTCGAAAGTCCCATATTGTAGACAATCTGTATTTCGGTTATCTCTTCCACTGTCTGCTGATAATAGTTACATCGACAATACACGTAAAAAGATGAAGAGATTTTATATTGGAAGTTATCTTGTAAAGACGATTAATTAAGTTTATTTTGTTGTCATATTGATTGATTCAAAAATATTTCTTTTTTGTTTCTAGATACATAGAAGATTAAATAAGATCAAATCTGAAATAATAAGATGTCACTTTCCTCTATATACACAGTCTGTCAAAAATTAATCATCACTACGGTTTCCCTACGAAAACAGGTAGGAACCTATAGGCATAACATTTTCCATGATGATTAGCCTGAATAGCCTGAATATAAATCCTGTAATGGTATTTTCTAACCTTTGTTCAGATTATCGAAATCCAAATTTCGCAACTGAAGGTAAATTTATTACTTCAATATGCAGAATACCAGTTTCAATAAGCAGAATACCAGTTTCAATAAGTAGAATACCAGTTTCATTATGAAGAATACCAGTTTCAAGACTTCATACAATTTGGAACGATGTGGGTTCAAATTAATTACCAGATCATTAAATTGGGGTAAATGTGATGCAACATACCATACTTGCTAATTTTAGGTTGTTATGGATTCCTCAAATCGATTTAGAACGTGTTCGCTTTTCAATGTTTTAAGATAATGCGTTTTCCCAAATTTTGAAAAAATTGTTCCAGAAGTTTCCAAATCCTCTAAAAATGTTTATAATTCGAGCAAATGGACAATTCTTAACCCCAAATTATAGATTGGGATAGTTATAGTGGAGAAAAAGGTTTTTCGAAAATTTTAATCTGAAAAAAAGACATGACAACACAAACTCAGATTTAAAAATTTGAAAAAAACTTAATATCATGCTCGAAAGTTTCCAGATCAGCGCCCGTCTTAAAAATGACCTTAAAATAGGTAGAACCATCAGTGTATGGCAAAACACAGTAATAAATGTGTTCCTTTCGAAATTTGGTCATATTGGCGAAAATTCAATAGTTAAAAAGTCATTAAGCGGATTAGGTACGGATTTTCAGGGGAGGGGCTGGGATTTTTACCAGAGCCGGGAAATTTTTTCCCCCCTATAAACAATACTAGAAAATTTTGTTGAGCCAGGCTTTTTATTCTAATGGACAGGATCAGGGCCAGATTATTTTTTCAACCCAGATGCTGGCAAGAGCATTTTTTTGGCAAAAGTCAGGGCCAGAAATTTTTTTCTAAAAAATACTAGCTTCATCCCCCCCCGGAAAATCAAATGGTTCGTGCCTAATCTCCCTTTACTCTAACTCAGCCTGCAAAGTGTTTTGAAACACAACATCGTACGATAGTACAACTTCAAAAATGAAGTTCATGTAAAATAAAGGTGATGCTCAACTTTTTGCGGACTATCTGTGTTTCAAGGAAAAAATGTTTTTATAGATCGAAATTTAATACATCAAAAGATATTTTATAGCAATTTGATCATTTGTTGCTCAATTTAACAATGTAATATTCAGATTGAGTAAATTATCAGATAATCATCGTAACTAAAAACATTTTACCATCGAAAGATTGCACGTCACGAGTAGCAGTAAACACTTAATCTTTCGACGAACCAGGTCTTAGGAATTCAGATCAAAGAAGATACGTTTCACTGTCCTATATTTTCAAAAAAAAATTCGATAACAAAAAAAAATCCCTCTCCCATGAATGATTATTTGAAATGTTCAGCTCAATGTGATGAATATCTTTAATGGAAGCCAGCGAAAAATCCGTAGTCATGGACACAAGCATTATACACATCTCAATTGACATTTCAATTAATGGTCTTCTTCCATTTATGAAAATACCACTAGGTATTCATCACATTCGTACAAAATTTATTCTTTGCCACTTTCTAAACTCCATTCGTTTTACAAAATATGTGTATATTCATCTGTGACTGACTGGCACTCTCTGGAATATAAATTAACAGCTATCGTTATGGACATCTCCAATCACAGACTGTTTAAACCTGTAAGAACTTCTGCAAATAAACCTGAAAACCGATCATTTCTTAAAATTCAATTCGCCTACAAAGGCCTAGATGCCTTCAATCTCTCCAACATTCTGCAAAACAAAACAGCCAAATCTAACATCCCCCTTACTTCAAAGACCAATCTGTTTCACATATCCCTTATTCCTACACTAAACCTATTGCAACTACTATTTTCAAACACAAAGGGTTATTGCGTGATTTCTAGATTGATGACTGTTTGAACCCCTACTAAAACTGAAATATCACCAGGTGCTCCAGAAGGGTAAGCATGATATGCTCCATGCGTGTGCACCCGTCACGCTGTCAGTGAAAAGTCCTGTTTTGTCACAGTCTGTGTTTGTGAATCAAGTAATTAACTCTGGATCTACCCAAAGATATCAGTGAAACAGAAACATTGCAACGGTCTGTCAAATCATGGTGACGACCGTAAAACTTCTGAGGTGACAATTGCAACAGTTACTGAACATACCCTTGATGTATAGCACATGAGTAAATGCACATGAGACAAAGTCTCTACAAATAGATGGTAAAACAAGCAAATAAACAACGCTTCATATTCGTTCCTGTAGTGTTCTTATTCTTGATGCCTATGACACAGACAAACTTAATATATGAAGAGTGTTTTCCTACGATTTTAATGGAAAGAAGATGTTTAAAGCTGTTAATGGTGTCTCTGTTGTTGAAAGACCCTAATTATTTGTTCTTATTCAATAAGTGAATAGAACCTGCATTATATCTTCGCAGTTCAACAGTATTCAAAATGCTTTTAAAGTGATGTTTTCAGAAAATGGTCAACATTTACGTTTGCTAGATTAAATTGGCTATTAAGATCAGAGCCTCTCCTCCTAAAATATTGTTGTCATGAGTTGTTTTGTAAAAATATTTTAATTTTTTTACAACTTCTTTCCTGACTGACAAATAAAATAAACAAGCAAATATAATGGGCACTCCAAGAAATGATATTTGTACGGCTAATAAAATCTAGAACTACTTTACTGGTTGAAATCTTGTAATTCAATCAAAAAGATAACAGAAAACACCTACAATTGCCGCGATCACAATCATATGCCACAATCCCCAGGGAACTGCAACAGAAAAACACAGATCAAAGACAAAAGACAAATGTTAACAACGATAGGAAATGACTAGCAAAACCTTACGGTAGGGTTAACCCGATTTATCTCTACCTCCCCTCTCTCTCTCAATTCCGTGTCCCAATAGCATTATCAAAGATATATAGATTACCAAAATACACGTAGACTATTAACTGGAAGTAATTTCAAAATTACCGTACATATTTACAAAGAACCGAAGTCCATGAGACATGCTTCAAAGACTACTATCTTAAACAAAAAGAATTAAAGAAACTTTGAAAGTCTAGCTTAGTCCTAAAGCATATTTAATGAAGTAGTGAGCCAAAATGGTAATTAAAATAATTATTCATTATCGAAACGGAAAACTTTTGATATAAACTGAAAACACCAGACTTTTCATTCACCGGTGCAACTCTTGCCTTTTCCACCTTTTTGCTTCGGTATAAGTTTGTCGAAATCCATTTCCATAATTATCTTACGAAAAACAACGGATGTAGAGTACAGAGGGAAAATGAGATGTGTTTATTCCAAAAATCAATGTTCTTATACATGGAAAAACGAGAAAAAAAAATAAAACAAAGACAAAGTCAGCCAATGGCAAGGGAATAAAAACATGACATCAAGATATGAGGCACTTTTAGTGTGAACTCCCAGAGAGAGTAAAGTCGAGTGCTCTAGGTTTAAACAAATCAAGAGTGTAAGTATCCGTGTAGCAAAATAAGTTAATCGTGATTCAAAATAAGTTGCAATACCTCTAATTCATGTTATCTGGAATAGTCATGTTTCAGCATAAATTTAGTACCTATAAATAACAAAATACCGAAGTTAACTGTTAATTTAGATTCTGCATATGCGCATTTCGACAACTTATGTCT
>MJUU01061734.1:7122-23400 GCA_002080025.1 Modiolus philippinarum | reverse complement strand
ATTACCTGTACGACCATTTAGATCGCCAACAAGGCAAATATATTTATTTCCAGTTTGAACATTCATAAGTTCTAATTCAATATCATAAAATGCACTATCTGACGTATATATTGTATTTTCCGGTGGTACGTATATAACACCAAAAATAATAGGTTCTTGTAGGTCAAAAAGTTTTCCCTCAACTTTAAACCAAAAATTTGTATTTTATCTTTTAGGTAATTTTTGTACCCAATACATATTCCACCCGATCTATAATTAGAAATCTTTTTTCTATTCTTAAAATGAAAAATGAAACCTTCTAAGTAAATATCATCAATACTGTCCAACTTTGTCTCTGTTAAACAAACAATATCATAGTTATTAAGAAATGATTTAAATTCAGGGTAAAACAATTTCGACTTTAAGCCACAAACATTTAATGAAATAATATTCAAATTGTTTTTATTTAACTCAGTATAATGGAGTGAACTGTCATCATTTTTACTACTACACGGTTGTGTGTGAAAGTCGGTTCCGCTGGAGTAAGCACTGTGATTTAAATTGTCATTGTCTGTTGATCCTCCGCGATCATCCTATCTCCGCCCACGCCGAGGTCCTCGAAGGGGTACATTTTTACGATTTTGATCTTTCGGTCTTGCGCCTTGCTGTTCAAATCGCTCTCTTGAGGTAATAGTTTCCATTCGCTCCTCATCTGGTGGTAGAAACTCGACGCCATCTATAAAGAGCTTGTCTCTTTTAAAATAGGCTCTCCTTTCATTATCTCGAGCTTGTTTCAAATACGGCCATAGTTTTTTTCGTCTCTCATTTACTTCTCTCGGGAATTGTTCACTCAATCCGAAATTGGTACCCTTTAATTCTTTAGCCCGTTTTCGCACAATTTCTCTGTCTTTAAAGTTTTTAAATCGACAAAAAATTTAACAAAATGCCTGAAACAGAAAAAAATAATTATAGGTTTCATTATGAGTGAGGCTTGTATATCACTTGTTATCAAATCGAGCTATTTAATTACACAATAATAATTAACGAGCTTCAGCGAGTTAATTATTATTTGTAATTAAATAGCGAGATTTGATAACAAGCGATATACAAGCATCACGAGTTGTGAAACCCTTTTTCTCTTATGATAAACCATTCTGTCGTGTTCTCCCAATTATGTTAAGTTTGGAGAATTTAATTGTGTTTTTGAATACATTGAAGATTGATTATGTAATTTAAACTTATCCTTAAAATGAATGTAAAGTCTAACAATAAATTTTCCCCGTATATAAAGTAGAAACAATACTAGTAAACAACGATAAGTGTTGTAGATGTAGGAACTATGTTGCATTATACGCACATGTATACAACAATCAATAGCAATAAGAGGTACATGATTCCTCGATGGTGACAAATCTGGGTGGAAGTTCGGTTGAATTGTAATTACAGTTTTAAACATCTATACAGCAATAAAATTAATTTCTGCTTGTCAGTTGAGTGAAAATATTACGAATGATTTGTAATTAAATGTAGGTGTAAATTTCTCTTGCTCTGTGGTAACTGATTCTGATGTCAATTTCCACGCGTCAATGATCCCAATACACATAACATCATAACACAGGAAGGAAATTGAACTATCTTTAGCAATAACAAAATATATTTCAATTGGCCAAAATATATTCAACTGTTTTGGGAGAATGAATTAATAGTTGTGTACACACGAAGCTCATTTTTTTCATTTCTTCTTCTTGCCAATGGAATAAAAAATAATGCAGACGACATAATGCAATGAGCACGGATTTAAAAAAAATTGCCATGACGTTGGTTTGACCTGATGTGTGACCTCTAGAACAACCAATGAAAATACGGCTGAAAAGTTATCTAATCGTATGAAAGGCCAATGAAATGATAGCATAAAAGTTATCACTAAGTGATACGAAAAAATATCTTATCGTGTAAGAATTAGATATTGCCGCCCCATCATAAGAGAATATTTATTTTACAAGAAAATAAAAAATTAACAATAATAAAACAACATTAAACAAATATATATTCATCAAAAATGTATCAAATATAATGCAATACGAGCTGTATTTTCTTCATACTTTTGTTTTAGAAGAATTCACCATTTCAAGTCACAATTTTCAGAAATTAAGCAGTTTCAAGTTCTATTTCCCGTGTAAAGATTTAATAAAGCTTGAAAATTAAGAAAATGTAATGTGAATAAATTATTTAATGTACTGCAAAAAGCATGGAGGGGACATGTGAGATTTTTTTTCTATCTCGTGGCCACGACATACTAAGTCGTGGCCACATGTCGTGGCCACGAGATAGCTATGTCGTGGCCACGAGATACTAAGTCGTGGCCACGAGATACTAAGTCGTGGCCACGACATAGCTATCTCGTTCCCACGACATACTAAGTCGTGGCCACGAGATAGCTATCTCGTTCCCACGACATGCTAAGTCGTGGCCACGAGATAGCTATTCCCACGAGATACTATCTCGTTCCCACGACATACTAAGTCGTGGCCACGAGATAGCTATGAGTATGAGCAAAGCTCGTTTTGAAAGTTTCTAAGTGTATAAGTATGTCGTGCCACGACTTAGTATGTCGTGGGAACGAAATAGTATCTCGTGGCCACGACTTAGTATGTCGTGGGAAGGAGATAGTGTCTCGTGGCCACGACATAGCTATTTCGTGGCCTCGAGATAGTATCTCGGGGCCTCGAGATACTAATTCGTGGCCACGACTTAGTATCTCGTATAGCTATCTCGTTCCCACGAGATACTATCTCGTTCCCACGACTTACTAAGTTGTGGCCACGAGATAGCTATGTCGTTCCCACGACATACTAACTCGTGGCCACGAGATACTAAGTATGTCGTGGGAACGAGATAGTATCTCGTGGCCACGACTTAGTATGTCGTGGGAACGAGATAGTATCTCGTTCCCACGAGATAGTATCTTGTGGCGACGACATAGCTATCTCGTGGCCACGACTTAGTATCTCGTATAGCTATCTCGTTCCCACGAGATACTATATCGTTCCCACGACTTACTAAGTCGTGGCCACGAGATAGCTATGTCGTTCCCACGACATACTAACTCGTGGCAACGAGATACTAAGTCGTGGCCACGAGATACTATCTCGTGGCCACGAGATAGCTATGTCATGGCCACGAGATACTATCTCGTTCCCACGACATACTAAGTCGTGGCCACGAGATAGCTATGAGTATGAGCAAAGCTTGTTTTGAAGGTTTCTAAGTGTATAAATATCTCGTGGCCACCACTTAGTATGTCGTGGGAACGAGATAGTATCTCGTGGCCACGACTTAGTATGTCGTGAGAACGAGATAGTATCTCGTGGCCACGACATAGCTATCTCCTGGACTCGAGATAGTATCTCGTGGCCACGACTTAGTATCTCGTGGCCACGAGTTAATATGTCGTGGGAACGAGATAGTATCTCGTGGGAACGAGATAGCTATCTCGTGGCCACGACTTAGTATGTCGTGGGAAGAAGATAGTATCATGTGGCCACGACATAGCTATGTCGTTGCCACGACTTAGTATGTCGTGGGAACGAGTTAGTATCTCGTGGCCACGACTTAGTATGTCGTGGCCACGAGATAGAAAAAAAATTCACATGTCCCCTACATGTTTCCGTACCTGATACATGCGTAACAGAATTATTAACTTGTTATGGTCCTATTAAATCACGTGCGATGTGCAAGGTAAGTGTATATCATTTTTTAATTCCCCTGGTCCTTTGAGATACTTTCAAGTCTTCTTCTGATTGTAAAGAAGCAAAAATACCATGTGGTAACAAAGACCAAGATAATCACATTTTTACATCACATCCAAACATTACCCTGTTCAGTGAAGTGTACAAATTTCATGCCAATATTCCAGTTCTTTTTGTTATTTCCCGTAATTCACAGCACTGTACGCTTAAATACATAGGTGTATTATATCGTTTTAGTAATGTTGGTTAATTGCTATACAATGTATTTTTGGAACTCATGTGGACCCTATGGAATATCTGTTTCCTTGATGACAACAGATATTTCCCTTTACAGCTAATGTTTGTTTTTCCACTACCGGATTTGACATGTTCAACATGGCAGGTGTCTTGTAAGAAGCAAGAAGTGTTAACTCTACTGGTGCACCTGATGTCATCCATGGTTTTTATTGGGTCAGTATTGTTCATCTGTATGTGTGTCTTTGTTTTACTTTTCTGTGGTGTCCTTGTTTCTTGGTGTTTATGATGTTGCCGTTATCCCTGGACTGTTCGTTTTTTGACTGACGGTTTGGTTCTGTATTATACTATTACTTTCACAGGACAAAATAGATTAGCGGAATTTACATTCTCTAACATGCAATTGTACATTTCCCCTTGTCTTTCTTTTTTATACTGATTGTCATATTGTTTTATACTGAAATCTCTAGAAGTTTGGTGGTGAATATATTTTCAGACGTTAAAACAATTTGTGCTTCTGCCATTGTCAACTGGAAACTCAAAAATGAATATATATTTTACCCAAGAAAAGTTTTCACTACTTGTTTAGTACACAATTATTTTATTCNCTACTTCAGTCGGAGATTAAGGTCTATATTATATAAAATTCCCCAAGATAACGTATAAATGCCACATTAATAGTAATATTATACAAACCTGAACGAAGGTGGTCGTAGTTTTGTGTATGTTCTTTGTAAATTAGCATGCAATGCATCTAAATTCTGAATAAACGATGGAAAATCTTTGCCGAGGGTTCTTAATAATTGATCATAACCATGACGCAAACAATACTGTACAAAGTACTCTCCAAATACTTCCAAAACTGTATTCAATGGTAATTCTAAAAAAAATAGAAAGAATGCTAGTATACAAAATACTCTCAAAATACTTCCAGGTATTCCAAAAAAAAAAAAAAAAATAAAATAAAATAAAAAAAAATAAATAAATAAAAAATAATAAGAATGCTAGTATACAAATACTCTCCAAATACTTCTAGAACTGTTAAAAGTACATGTCAATTTACATGTATTCAATGGTAATTTTAAAAAATAGAAAGAATATTATTGCACAAAGGACTCTAAAAAAACTTCCAAAACTGCATTCAATAGTAATTCTGAAATGTAGAAAGAACACTTTTAAACACACGAAATCATTTTGAATCATAAAGTAATCATGAAATTAATTAAATTTACAAAAATAACAAATTGTACCAAATTACATTGCAATGAATATGTTACAGTCATTTTCTTGAATTAGGCATTTTGTTAAATGACTGAAAATTTTAGGTATTTTATAAAATGCCTATGAATTTAAGGCAATCTATAAAATGACTAAAATTTTCAGGCATTTAATAAAATGCCCAGAAAAACTCAAGACATTTAACAAAATGCCTGAAACAGAAAAAAATAATATTTATTTTACAAGAAAATAAACAATTAACAATAATAAAACAACATTAAACAAACTAAATACCGAAGTCACTGTGAATTTATTTTCTGCATATGCGCATTTCGACAACTTATGTCTCTTCGGTGCAGATAAAATCTAAACGTTTGGAACACCATAAACTCAAAGATGTTCAAAAACTGATAGAGAACAAATGCCCAATATGATCTAAATGTAAAACAAATATATATTTATCAAAAATGTAGCAAATATTATGCAATGCGAGCTGTATTTTCTTCATATTTTTGGTTTAGAAGAATTCACCATTTCAAGTCACAATTTTCAGAGATTAAGCAGTTTCAAGTTCTATTTCCCGTGTAAAGATTTAATAAAGCTTGAAAATTTAGAAAATGTAATGTGAATAAATTAGTTAATGTACTGCAAAAAATGAATTATCGTTATGAGTCTCCTGATACATGTGTAACAGAATTATTAACTTGCTATGGTCCTATTAAATCACGTGCGATGTGCAAGGTAAGTGTATATCATTTTTTTTAATCCCCCTGGTCCATTGAGAGGGCGAAGGACATTTTTAGCGAGAGAAAAGTGTACATTTTAGCGAATGAAAATTAAGTTACCTGTAAAATATTGATGAACCATAATTTAATGTAATACATAGGTGATCTAGAAAGATATAAAATATAGAAATTAAATAAAGAACGTTATATTTAAAGGCAAATGTATCATAGTGAGGTTGGAGACAGTTTTATGAAAGATTTCAAATATGTTTCACCTAAACAGAGCGACTGGAATTCACAAAAAGCTTGTTTAAAAAGTATCCTTATGAAGAGAACAAGTAGGAACATTTTTAGATCCCTTGTTTTCAAGTATGGGAAAATTACCATATGTCTTACATGTGTTGTTCTTATGTTTTACTTGCGTTTTATTTTATTTTTTAAATTTTTATCACTCAATTGAACTACTGATTCATTTTGAAATGGTCAGCAATTTAAATAAATATATTACAAATTATCAAACTCCTCCCTCCACCTCCCCGTTTGTCCGCAGCAAACAACACCCAAAGCATCGCGACCAGAGTAGGCATTGACAATAGAATATGTCGCTAATATGTCCATCTTTTTTTCTCCAATTTCGCTAAAATGGCCTCTAAAAGTTTCGCTAAAACGTACACTTTTTTGCCGCTAAAACCGTCCTCATTTTTCGCTAAAATGTTCATCCATTTCGCTAAAATGTCCTCCGATGCCATTGAGATGCTTTCAAGTCTCCCTCTGATTGTAAAGAAGCTTTGAATAGCATGTGGTAACAAAGACAAAGACAATCACATTATTACATCACATCCAAACATTACCCTGTTCAGTGAAGTGTACAAATTTCATGCCAATATTCCAGTTCTTTTTGTTATTTCCCGTAATTCACAGCACTGTACACTTAAATACATAGGTGTATTATATCGTTTTAGTAATGTTGGTTAATTGCAATACAATTTATTTTTGGAACTCATGTGGACCCTATGGAATATCTGTTTCCCAGATGACAACAGATCTTTCCCTTTACAGCTAATGTTTGTTTTTCCACTACCGGATTTGACATGTTCAACATGGCAGGTATCTTGTAAGAAGCAAGAAGTGTTAACTCTACTGGTGCACCTGATGTCATCCATGGTTTTTATTGGGTCAGTATTGTTCATCTGTATGTGTGTCTTTGTTTTACTTTTCTGTGGTGTCCTTGTTTCTTGGTGTTTATGATGTTGCCGTTTTCCCTGGACTGTTCGTTTTTTGACTGACGGTTTGGTTCTGTATTATACTATTACTTTCACAGGACAAAATAGATTAGCGGAATTTACATTCTCTAACATGCAATTGTACATTTCCCCTTGTCTTTCTTTTTTATACTGATTGTCATATTGTTTTATACTGAAATCTCTAGAAGTTTGGTGGTGAATATATTTTCAGACGTTAAAACAATTTGTGCTTCTGCCATTGTCAACTGGAAACTCAAAAATGAATATATATTTTACCCAAGAAAAGTTTTCACTACTTGTTTAGTACACAATTATTTAATTCTTGTGACATACAGTTAAATTAATATTTAGAGTTCATTGACAAAAATGATTGAAGAAATTGACTAAAAGGGTTTAGGCAATTTCTATAATTTAAGTGAAATATTTCAGTCATTTTACAAAATGCCTGACAATTTTTAGGCATTATGTATAATGCCCATCGTATTTAGTCATTTTATATAATACCTGAAATTTCAGTCATTTTACAAAATGCCTAATTTAAGAAAATGACTGTAACAAATACATGTTTTCTATGTGTAAGTTTTAACATGTTACAATAAAACAGCAAGCTGAAGAAAATAAACCTGTAAGTTTTTGTTTTGTAGGACTGTTTGTTTAATAATAAGGTATGAAACGAGATCTAAGCTTAACTATATCGGGGGANGTATTCTTAAGTTTGACAGCCTGAATTTCGTAATCCAAATACGGTTGCTTTCTGATAATTTTAATAAATATTTTTCTAGTTCAATATTTTGCTTACAGGTTGCATAAAATTGTCCTCTAGAAGAAATTTGAATATTATGCCATTTTTGAAAAAATTGGTCTTTCAGAATTTGTTTTACCACAAGATTATTATCAGAATTATCTTGTGAAATAAAAACATAACCCATTCCAGTTTCGTTCAAAATAGATTCAATATAGTTTAACCATTGAAAGAGTTGATGCCATTTTGTTTTAGTTTAAAAAGTAATTTATATAAATGACTACATGTACCTAGTTTATACTAGATAGTAGATAAAGTTCTCTCTGAATAATTCCAGAACTTTATTCAATCGTAATGCTTAAAAGACATAGACATAGAGAGTATGTTATTAATATTGTTTGCATGACAAACTGTTCCTAACGACTATTTTATTTGAAGTTTTACATTTTGTGCTCAGAACTTTAATGCTTGAAAACACAAATTTGTAGTGTTTGTATTTCTTCCGTTAAAGTCTAAATATTCATTTGACATGCAATTGTTTACATACATCAGGGCATATATATTGATTTTATATTACACTTTTGGAAAAAAAGGTTCAATTTGATACAAAGGATTGGTTATATCGAAAAAAAGCTCTATGAAATTGACATCAACCTGAATCAATAAAAAAATAACTGCACCCGACATGTGCTGTTTAAAACAATGTCTGTATCGCATCTTATCTAATTGTGACATCATTGCATTATACACTGGACAAAACATGTTTGTGTTTATTGTATTTTGTAAATATTAGTTTCGATTCCTTATAGTTGTTTTGTATTGAATTGTTTACTTTTTCGGAAAACACTTTTACAGTTATTTACTTGACTAAATTATAACAGCTACTTAAGAGGCTAAAACTTTTTCTATATATATATATATAATTTTTGTTGTTTTACATTTTCAGATTTTACCGGTTCGTACATACATTAATAAATTCTGAAAAAAATACAGTATAGTGCTCTATTGGTTCCGGAAAGTTATAAAGGTTTGATATGTACGGTGGTCTATTGAGTAATCTATTATGGCATAACACTAATCTTTCATGAACAATATCTAACGAAATGCTACAAATGGGCTATATTGGGCCAGTAACTTCATATTGCGACTCCTAACGTACGTCTTGAGAAATGATGACTAATAAATGAACTATATTTGGTTCAGGAAACTCTTGAATTAGTCAGATGAAATTTCAGATATGAGGTTCACAACTGGTTCAAGTGAAAATATTATGTTGATAAGTTGAAATTTGACGATGTGGTTTTTTTTTCTCGGTGACCTTCTGAAAAGAATAAATTGAAAATTTATTAAAGTCAACAGTAAATTGAAAATTACTTAATCAAGTCAACAAGATATGATTGGAATCTGAGAGGTTACTCCTTAAAGCACGTGTACAGCAATACAAAGTTACTTATCATGCAACTTGGGTATTTTTTGTTATTTTGAAACGAATGGGACGATGTCGCTGTTGTTGGACCAGATGTTCACGGATGTATTCATCAAACCCAGCAGTCTGTTTGACATGGATATTTTCCCGTGTGTTTTATAGAAATGTAGTATTTATATTAGAATTCTAACCCTAAAAAATACTGAGCCTTCATTCCGTGTACTCCTTGATACTTGATTGGATCTCCTATTTCGATGAGTTTTGTAATAAGATCTTCTTTCCATATAAATTTATTTAAATTCCGCCAATGAGATATTACTACTTGAATCGCAGGTAAAGCAAAACCATATTTACTTTTTATTTTTCAAATTAATAATTTCTCTTTTTTACAGAAATGAAGGAGTTGCAGATAAACAAATGTGATATTCATGGCTTGGTGAACCTCTTAAACCAGTTAATTAAAATTTCAAGAATGTTAACAATATACACTGAAATTGGTTTGAATCTGATTTATAATTTTTTGGCGTAATGTCAGAAAAAAAAACAAAAAAAAACAACAAACAACACTAAAAAAAAAAACAAAAAAAACAAAAAAAAAACAAAAAAAAACAAACAAACAAACAAACAAAACAAAAACAAAAAATGAGTGGCTGCATCCTTTTTATTGCTATTAAGTTTATCTCTATCTTATTTAGGTCTTCTGTGATAAATATATTACAAGAATTATGTGTAATTCACTTTTTGGCCACACATATAAAATTTTCAACCTGTAATATCTGGTCTATAATGGCCAATTTCAGTTTCTGATTGACTAAATGTTTGTGATCTACTTTTTACATCTGTACTCATGTCACGAACACACTGAATCGATCGGAAAAACGCCTCCAAAACGATACATAATATTCAAGTTGGTGTTCTGGATGTTGAATCCAGTTTTTAGTTGTTGAATTTTGGACAGGTACTGGAGTTGCAATTGGTCCTTTCTAGAATTCCGTTCAGTTTTGTTCAAACTTGGCGCCAGTTGATCTTTGAAATATTGGTTTTAATTTCGTAGACTTCATTTTTTTTTCATTCTAGCATTTTCTATAGGAACAAGAATTGTCTGCACAGATCATTTTAAAATTGCCAATTTAATGGTCATAACTGAAGATATAATCAATAATATGACGTTTGACAAATTCCTCACTGGTGAGGTAAGACGCAAGTGTTTAAACATAGGTCATCTGTAACCTAGTATCTTCAAAACCGACTCAAGAAAAATGTCTCTGAATGCAGATTTTTTTTATTCAATTGACGGGCTACTTACCTTAGGCCTAAGGTTTTTCAAAGTTTTACCTCATGTTCCAATATAACTGTCAGATTTCGATCTCATCTGGTTTCAACCATTTAAAAACATTATTATTTTTTGTCCATACATCCTTCTTATTTGATTTCGGTAATTTCATTTATACATCTTTATGAGCATTCGATAAAAAAAATAATTGAATCTCATTTGTCACATTCAGTCATAATCACCATTGTTTATGTTAAACCTATGAAAAGTTCAGAGGAGTTCAGCGTCCCGCCAAAATTTTTATCACTTGTATCTAAAAACGGAACCGTCAACCCATTATTTTTTTTTCTAAAATTACTTCCTTTTTAAATTACCAACTAGTAACCAACATTTTATCTGATTTCTCATTTTTAAAGTTGAGTCTCTAACTCTTAAAAACCAGGAGAGTGCTTGAATAGAATTCAACCATTGAGAATATCGATAACTTCTATAACATTTTAAACAATTTATTTTATTTCCATTTGAATGCTCCATGTACACTTAATGCCATTTTGTTTAAACTCAATTTTATTGTAGAACTATTACCATAAAATTGTTAATTTGTAACAACCAAACTGTACGTAAAGAACATCGATGGCTTGTTGGAAAGAAATGCAAAGACGTAATTTCCGCATACAAATATAAAACTCAGATAACAATCTATGGGTTTCTGTGGCTATTGAGGTTAAGTAGGTGAGAACCGAACCATCAGTCTAAAAACGAAAGGTCCAATGTCAATAGCAATATCGGGAACATCAAGAAATACATCACATTACAGCTTTTACACGTTTTTGGTGATTGGACTTCCAAATGTTTTGGTTTTATCTGCACTGATGAGACATAAGTTGTCGAAA
Source organism: Modiolus philippinarum (assembly GCA_002080025.1). Taxonomy (NCBI): domain Eukaryota; kingdom Metazoa; phylum Mollusca; class Bivalvia; order Mytilida; family Modiolidae; genus Modiolus; species Modiolus philippinarum. The sequence goes on along the minus strand of MJUU01061734.1, from coordinate 11,917 downwards.
TGCGCATATGCAGAAAATGAATTAACAGTAACTTCGGTATTTTGTTATTTATTACCACTGGGCCGATGCCTCTGCTGGTGGACTGTTAGTCCCCGAGGGTATTCACCAACACAGTAGTCAGTATTTCGGTGCCGACCAGAAAACCGATTTTATTGAACCTTGCATATCTAAATTTTACAAAATTTTGTTTAAAACTAAGGAGTATCTCCCTCATGCATAGCTCTGTCCTTAGCTGAACTTTGGTTTTTCTATTTATTTGTTCTCTATCAGCTTTTACACGTTTTTTGGTGATTGGACTTTCCAAATGTTTTGGTTTTATCTGCACTGATGAGACATAAGCTGTCGAAATGCGCATATGCAGAAAATAAATTAACAGTAACTTCGGTATTTTGTTATTTATTACCACTGGGCTGATGCCTCTGCTGGTGGACTGTTAGTCCCCGAGGGTATTCACCTACCCAGTAGTTAGTATTTCGGTGCTGACCAGAAAACCGATTTTATTGAACCTTGCAATATCTAAATTTTACAAAATATTGTTTAAAACTAAGGAGTATCTCCCTAATGCATAGCTCTGTCCTTAGCTGAACTTTGGTTTTTCTATTTAGATCCCTTTGGTTATTTGTTCTCTATCAGCTTTTACACGTTTTTGGTGATTGGACTTCCAAATGTTTTGGTTTTATCTGCACTGATGAGACATTAGTTGTCGAAATGCGCATATGCAGAAAATAAATTAACAGTAACTTCGGTATTTTGTTATTAGTACGGCACAAAATAGAAAAATAAAGAGACCTATACACAAATGAACAACACGGACCCAATAAGAAACCATGGTTGGAATAAGGTGCAACGATATCGTCTGCTTCTTACAACCCCTCATCTTTAACTTGTTAATTCAGGGATGTGAGTCAAATCCAGTCGAGGAAAAACAAAAAGGTAAGCATGTCCTGCTCCGAAAGATGGGAAAGATGGAAAGATGAGTCAAAGAGTGCTCGCTTTTAACTGCCACCTATTCCAAGGAACCTAATCGGCTGGTAAAACACTGTCGCAAAACGGAAAAGAGTTAAACTGAAAATTTCCCCAAGTGTTTGAAAAAAGTCGTCATGTATTTCAGTAGACATCGGCAGTAATAGTACTAGGACAGCATATGTGAAAAATCTTCTGGTCAGTGGATTCCAAAGCCATTTTAAACGAATCCCTGAAGAATATCCCGTCGATATCCACTATTACGTGAAGAATGTAAGTTACATCCCGGTTTTTCTGGATTTTTTTAACAGCTTCTGGCTCTTTTAGACAACATTTTGATAAAATCGAGGATGAGAAGTCAAGTTTATAAAAAGTTGTCTGGGAATCTTATTTAGATATCAAGTGGTCATATCTTCTGTAAAAACTTAAAAGCATTTAAAAGTTTATGAAAGTTGTAATCTTGTTGCAAAGGTTTTGATGTGAGTGGTTATGCTCATTTAAATCGTAAAGGGTAGATCAAGCGGGTGCGAATAGTACCAGTTGAGATATATACATCCCGTAGGATGGTGGAAGAAAATGGAAATTTGTAATAGTGAAATCAAAATCATCCCTTATATCATAAATGCTAGTTTTTAGTTTACCAGAGTCGATGATAATACTTAGATCCAGAAATGGGTAGTATTTAGAATCATTGTATGTTTCGCAGGTATAATTTTGCTCTTATCTTGTTCAACGCGAATAGCGCATAAATTAATACCCCGCGAAATATTACAACCACAAGGTATTAATATGTTTTAGCAGTCCGAAAAGTCATTGTGTGAAATTATCTCTCTTCTAAACATGCTAATGATGTGGGCGTCTACTTCATCAGCCATATTTTAGAAGCACGCCGTCTGTTGATGGTGCATAGTAACAGCTGGATATTAAGCTTGTTCGTGTATATAAATCACAAAGGAACGAAGCAGTTAGTAAAACAAAAACATTTACAAAATAAAAGTTAACAATTTGTCTGCTATTTAACGTTCAATTAAGAATTGAATGCATTATTTTGAAGTTTCATTGGGATATGAAAGGGTTGACCGAAGCACATTTTTAATGAAGCACGGTAGCGCTTCATGTTGAAAATGTGCGCCCGGTCAACCCTTTCATAGTCCCTATGTAACTTCAAAATAATGCATTATGGTAAAATTATACGAAATTAATGGGAATGTTTCGAGATTTCTGTATCTAAATATCTATTTGGAACGGTAGTCGAATGTTTACTGTTCCATTCAATACAATAAAACAAACTATAGACAAAAAATCAAATTACGATTACCTGAAAGGGCCTCTGACTCTAAGTTGTAATCATCACGTATATAGGTAAATTCGATTTCATTTCTAAAAATAGAGCCAGTATTGTAGCATTGGGGCTTTATTCTGGGGAATTGCGTGGAAGGGCGGAAATGAAATTTTGCACAAGTATTGATCAATTCTTTATGAATCAGTATGCCAATTTTGGAGAAAATCCGGAGATGTATATTTGATTCATCCAAATTGATAGACACCCACTTCAGTCCACTTAAACCGCAATTTACACACTAATTACAAACTTTACAACCAAACAGCAAACATTTACATTATTTCTATACCTTAATGAAATACACGATTTAAAAGATCATTAAATTTTCTAATTAGAAACAACTTTTTGGAATTTTTAACTACGGAAAACAACACAAGTGGAAAACAATCTAAGTAGGCCTTTTTTGTTTCGTTTAATGAATTGTTTAAAACTTATCACTTATCGGCCTGTTGGGTGTCTACATACATGTATACATTTTGCACTGTGCACTTCTAATTTCTCATTCTCTGCGCTAATTTATACGTGTACGGCATAACGAAATTTACTGTTTTTATGCTGCTTCGGTATTTTTTTGTATTTAGAAAGCAGGCATTAGTTTGAACGTAAAATCAAGAAGTCTGCAGAATTTTTACACGTATTGCGTAACCTATATTTTTCCAGACAAATTTGGTTATTTTTTCGAAGACGAGATGGTTAAACATATACATCTATATACATACATATTTAGGTCGATCGGGCCATAAACGACTTCCATTTCTCGATGAAATCAAATTTTATTTGCAATAACCACATTAGTACCGGATGTATTTAATCGTGACAATATCAATTTCCATTGTTTCCTCGACAAACCAGCATTATAGCAAAATAGATGGTCATTTAGATATGTAAAATTAATAGGACGGAAGAAGCTTCTATTTGACTTAAGAATAAATATAATGTTTCTGTTATAATGCTGCATTATGCGCAAATTTATTGTTGTAAATGAAATAATGGCCATTTTGTTACCCGTATTTGTAATTGAAATTAGAAATATGAACGACTTAATTATTACTCAATATACCCCTAATGGCAACGTTGAAAATGTTCGTTTTACTGGTTCCACTTTTTATTTAGAATTCCTTTCGATTTTTACATGCGTTATCCTTGAATTCAACTGAAGTAATTCACGGAGAAACGGGGTTAATAACAAAACTACCGAACAGACTTGTCATGAGGCAAAGAGAAAAAGCAGGTAGAAAATGACCGGAAAATTGACTATGGACCTGGCTTGGTACAGGCAGTTAAAAATAAATGATTGGTTAAACCTGTTCTATAACACACAAAACCTCCCCTTCAATTGTGTGTCCGGTAGCAACCCAAGAGCAATTGCTACTTGAATATAGTAGACAGTAAAGGTAAAATATCACCCCTGTATTAAGTGAAAAGAATCTTAAATCGCAGTTCGGACCGAACTTCAATTTTTTCCTCAATGGACTGATATCTATTAAGAACTATTTTAATGGTCGTAGGAGAAGGAATTATTTTATTGATTAATAATTAAACAAAGATAACTACGTCTAGTGAGAAAGTCTATATAATTTATGTTAGCTCTTGCGTAACGAATTAATAATTTTTGATTTTACAAAACTTTACTCCAAAAATGTTTTATATAATTTTTCCCGGACCTGAAACAAATTCAGACTTAAATGTTTGTCGAATACCTTGACGCTCATTATATATCGGTTATATTCACGCCCTTATCATCAAAACGAACCGACAACTCTAGGAAGCGACAAGCGTCTCGGTTACGGGTACATATGCCAAATACGTGTAACCACTAGCATCTGTAAACTAGTCAATGATATCCAAATTATACTACTGATATTAACAAAACAGGATACATATGAAAAAGAAAGAAAATTTGGTAAGTGCCATGGAGACAACGTCCAATCTCCAGATTAAAACGACCCAAAACAAAGCATTAAGGGATCACTGTACGGTCTTCAAAACAGTGAGGAACCTCACACCATATAGCAAGCCCTAAATGGCACCGAAAAAGGTAAAAAAAGTGAATAAATCAATGGAAACAAAACAATAACCCGAATATCAAGAAACTAAAATTTTATAAGAAGACAAGCAACATATTCCTGACTTGGGACAGGCGCAAAAATTGCGTTGGGGTTATACTCGTTTTCCTGGATCCAATCCCTCCCCTATGTGTGGTGAATTGCTAAAAAATAAATACACAAAAAGACTAACAGTAAAAGTCAAACTTGGAAAAAAGTCCAATTTATCCAGACGAGTACCTTTAAAGTGAAGTAGATAATGCATAAAGACAAAACACATGGGTACCGTCCTGACAAATGCTCGCAGTTATTGACAGCTAGCCAAGGACATAATTTCCGTTGACTATGATACTTCAATTGAAATACTTCTAACTAAATTTTGTATAACAACATCATCAATTATGAAAGAAGAACACCATATTGTGCAATGCCAAATACTGCCAAT
>MJUU01061727.1:87399-105789 GCA_002080025.1 Modiolus philippinarum | reverse complement strand
TCTGGACAAAGTAATTCCCTACACAATATTCATGAGATTCTGCAGTAATTTAGTATATTTTCGAATTTTTAATACTTTCTTAATCACTGAGAAGACAATTCAAGTTAGTCCAGTTATTCATTTTTATTACTTAAAACAAGTAGCACTTGAAAGCATGGTAAGCGATTTTTGGGATTGGGTTTCTAATTGTGTTGCTGACTAAACGTCTGCTAAAGATTAAACTTTCATAATTTTTTATTAAAAAAGCTTTATTTTTTGGTTGGTTTTCACAAGCATGGAACCATTCTGTCCCCTTAAGATTTGTCAAAAAGTGACCTCCCTTTTGGGTTTTGCTAAATTCATTCAACTGGCAAATGGTCTATTAACGCTATTATTAATATTTGTGTAATGTAATTGTAAATTGGTGTAATGTAATTATAAATTGTTTATCTTGAATATTATTGTTAATTTTGTTCAAAGTGTGCCTCTCATTTTTGCCCTTGCAATGAGATTTTGTATAAACAGGGGCCCCTAGGTTTGTTTATCCCTGGGCTACCTAGGGTTCAATGTAGCAGGATGATGTTGAATAAAATATGAAAAGTTAAAAAAAAATCCACCGTTATCATGTGTGTCCTATCGTCCATGCATAATTTACTTTAGTGTCGTAGCACGTTAAGGGCATATCCAACAGTTTAATGTTATATTGTAATTTTCACAACCTTCAGATATGTTGTAAAACAAATACCCAGGACTTCAGAAATGTTAAGAAAATAATGGGTCACCGATCTTGTTTCCATGGAAATCGTGGTTAAACATTAATCATTTTTGCGTTAATCCAAGAAAAATCAAGTTCTAGCTTGAAAAATAATGAATAAATGATTTTCAATGTAATAGCTACCAGAGTAGCTGAAAAACAAAGTCAAGGTTTCAAAGATTTACAGGAAAACAAATTTCACATGATGAAGTATGTTCTAGTTCTCTAAATCACTGAATATGTAGCACTATTAACGACAGAAGTGGCATAAAATGTCCCATTACAAATTAAAATTTACGATATTTTAAAAACTTCTCATATTGTCGATTTTATGAAATTTTGATATTGAGTACTTCTAATAATATGCTACTCAGAAATTTCAAAAACTGTCTAGGTCACCGTGTCCGTTTCCGAGATAATCATAAAAATATGCAAATTTTAATAAATCTCCCATGGGCTGCCTCTAAAAAGTCCACCAAACTGGAAGGAACAAATTACATTTTTTCGAAAACAATGGGAATTACTTTGTGACGTTACATTTTTCAACGTCATATTCCCGGGAAACATTGACTTCCTTTGCGTTTTGCATTATCTCCCCCTGAAACCATTGGATATGCCCTTAAATAGTTTATTTTCTTTTTGCAAAATTAACGTAAAATTTTGTCTAAAACCAAGGAGGATCTCCCTCTTGCATAGCTCTGTCCTAAGCAGATTTTTGTTTTTCTATTTACATCCTAATGTTATTTCGTTCTCATTCAGCTAATATATAAATTTTGGTTTGTTGATTTCCAGATGTTTTGATTTGATGTGCACTGAAGTGACATAAATTATCGAAATCGCTATATGCAGAAAATAAATTCACAGTTAACTTTGGTATTTTGTCATTGCTTTTGAGTCCTTTGTGTTCACTTCTACATTACAGCCATACCTGCTTGAGTCCTTTGTGTTCACTTTTATATTACAGCCATGCCTGCTTACACCTACTACCTATTAGATGTTGATTATGACAGTCATCATTTATTGTACGGCTGTGTAGAAGCTGGACCTGACAAAAAGTGGAGTTTAGGTAAGTTCTTAAATCCTCTATTTATCTACAGTTTGTCTCTGATCTCATTGTTAGTTTTGCATACCCTACAGAGGAAAAATTTTAACATATTTTTTCATAGGTTTATTATATGAATTGTAGCAGAACAAAGTCATAATTGGAATGGTAGTAAAGCAACTCCGGAAATAGTGGTAATAACAAAATTACCGAACCGAATTGTCTGGAGCCGAAATCCGAAGGGCAAAAAGTCAAAACAGATGCAAAACCATCGGAAAATTCGGAGCTTAAACTCACTAGCCACATATGCACTGACAAACTGATGCACAACTAATTATCTCTCTCTTTCTGATCTCGAGAGGCAACAAACACAGAGTAGAATAGAAGGTAAAATGGCCACTGGAGGTAGAATGACAGTGTGACGGGTGCTGTGCACAGAGCAGGACATGCTTACCCTTCCGGGGCACCTGATGTCACTCTTGTTTATTGAGAGTTCACACTGTTAGTGCTTTAGTTTTTTGTGTTGTATACGTAACGTTCGTGTGTTTTGTGGGCGTGTGGTGTCTTTGGTCTTCCGTCTTTTGGTGTTCTTGCTTTTGCCTTATCTCTGGACTTCGATTTGTGTAATCTTGTGCTTTGTTCCTTCGGTATTCTACTGCCGTTGTTTTGCAACAAACAAAAAGGAAGGGAAACTGCAAAAAAAACTTCTTCAGTGCATACATGATGATATACTATTGGTTATCCTAGTGTTAAAAATAACTCTGTTATGGTGCATATTTTACCGGTCTTGAGATTGTCTTTTCTAGAAAAAACGATGATTTTTGTTTCAATGCTGGACGACACAAAACTTTTAAACAATTATTGTGTCATTATGTTATATATTATTATCTTTATCATCAAACTTGCAGATAAACCCTATATATCAGTCATAATGGCACTTTTCATTGATTTTTTCCTCTTGTTTTATTGTTGAAACACATGCTTATACTGTAGTGTTTAGTAGTAGCATTTTAAGAAAGTAATATAGCAAAGGTTGCAAAGTTTTCGTCCTAAAAACAAAAGTGACATTAGGTTAATTTAAGGGAAAGGTCAAACCGGTAATGTCAAATCTATTAACACGTAAAATCCAACTGAAATGTCCACAGTCATTTGTGACCAAACATTATAAGAAGTGTCTATTTCCATGACTCAGAAATTCTTAAGTATTTTTTTCTACTTTTTTTTTTACTCGGCACTTACGAATCAACTATGAAATCAAGTGAAAACTCACAATTGGAGAGTTAAAAGCATCATGTTAGTCATAAAGCTTAGATCTTTGTAACAGTACAACAAAAAACAGATTTAGATAAGAAGCAGAAAAAAAATTATCAGTAGCCACTTTAATTTCAACCTGATATGGGATACAGGTGTTTAAAAGGAAGATAACAGGAAACACACAAAATGGCCGAAAATCACAACAACATGCCTCAATACACAAAGGAACTCAACAAGAAAAACACTAATGAAAGACAAAAGATAAACGTAAACAACGATAGGAACTCGAATTAGCCGGGTTTGTTACCGGCACTAGTAAAAGCTAGAGGTAGGTTTAAACCGGTTTATAGGTACCCATCCCCCTTTCTCTATCCCGTTTCCCAATAGTATTATAAACATACGAATAAAACCCAATAATATACAGTTTTTTAATGGGTATGTAGGCAACAGACCATAATATTTGTCCCGAGGTACTGGGAACCATCAAAGTGTTCTATCGCCCGAGGCCAACGGCCGTGGGCGATGGAACACTTGAGTGGTCACCAGTACCAAGGGACAAATATTATGGTCTGTTGCCTGCATACCCATTTAATAACTGTTTTATTACCTGATGCATATATTTCAAAACAAAACAATGGTTCGTAAGGGGAATACTTTATCTTGAAAACTGTTTTAAACAACTTTCTGGTTGTCACCTTTTCAACAAGAAATAATAAGTTCCAATGTAACAAATAAATGACTCATCAAATAATAAAAATGTTCATTGTTCGTCAATATTAAAATATGCTGCTCATTTTGGTTTCATTGTTTGTATTTTTTCCACTGTGAGTGCATTTTTGTCATACATGTATTAGTGGCCTGGACATTCTAAGAAGTTACCGATTCCCTAAGAAAGTTCAAATACAATAAACTTCACAGGGCAATAGATCTCATCGGTCAATAGACTTCATCGGGCAATAGATCACATCGGTCAACAGACTTCATCGGACAATAGACGTCGGGCAATAGACTCCATCGGTCAATAGACCTCATCGGGCAATAGACATCCAGGGATGTGAAAATACCAAATTATAGACGAAAATATTTGATACTTAATAGAACGTATAAAATATATGTATCAGGTAATAAAGGTAGACTACTAACCCCAAGACCACAATCTTGGAAAGGAGAGAATAATACAAATGGTAATTTTGAAAGATGGGTCAAGGAGTGCTAGCCGCTAAACTAACGGCTAGCTCAAGGAGCCTAGTCTGCTAGTAAAACATTATTACAAAACGGAAGACAAATCCGCTTACTCAAGACTTTCCGAAAGATTTGGTACAGAATAATGGTGTATTTCAGTAGACATTGGCAGTATCAGTGAGAAGCCAGTATACGTGTAAAATCTTCAGATCACTCGATCCTAAACCAATTTAACTGATTAACAGAATGTCCTGTCAATATCTATTATTACGCAAAGAATTTAAGTTACGTCCCAGTTTTTCCTGATTTAGTATTCAGTTTTTCTCATTTTTAAAAACATTTCTGTAAAAACGGAGATGAGAAGTGCCCTTAGCAATAAGCTTTTTGCGAGTACGTCACGCCATATTTAGATATCTAACTATAAACTAGGTTCTGGTAGATAAAACGTGCCTTTAAATATGAACACAAAATGTTTTATCTACAGAAATTTAGATAAAAAGCAAATGCAGATCGTTGAGTTACCGAAACGATTCCATTTTTTACATCAAAAGTGCCCGTATAGAGGGCACTCCAATTATCAGCGAATGGAGTTTTATACCAGTTTTCGCCTCCTTCAGGTAACTGTTTCCGTCTCCAAACACGAAAGAGCTCCTTTCTCAAAAGTTCCGTATTGATGGTGTTTACACTTATTTAGTGATTGCCATGTTTCATATTTTACGAAAGGATATGGAGTAAATGAACATAAGACCATAACACATGCATTGATTGGAAATTTTATCTTTTCAGAGTATGTAGGAATATTCTCCCGTTCACGACAACGTCTAGATCGGGCTTTGAAAAGGAAGTTGTATAGACGCCTTACAGATAATGACATCAATACAGATTTCTTACAAAAAATGAACCAAAGAAGATGTCCTGAAGAATAAACGTAATATAAAAAAGATGCATATGGACGTATTAAATTTTGTTAATAACTAGAATTGGTTTTGCACAACATAGATACTATAACAACTATAACAACAACCATTGAAAATCCGAAGTATCTCTTGACACAAATAAGCATGTTTACTCTTATTAAACGAGCCAATTACATTGATAAGAACATTTGATCACTAAATTTCTAAGGGCAGAAAAGGGATCAACTTATAGCATAAATAACCTGGAGTAAGTGAAAACCGAACTGTCAGTCTAAAAAACGAATAATGCAAGGCCAATGGCAACATAGGAAACACCAAAGTTCGGCACAGAAATGGAAAACGAAGACACTTACAGATAAACAACTTAGATCCAATAAAAAAACTATGGGTTAGTTCAGGTGCACCGGTAGAGTAGCCTTCTCCTGCTTCTTATAAGACACCAGCTGTGTTGGACATGTCAATTCCGGTTGTAAAGTCAAGCTAGGATAAGACAAAAGAGAAAGATCTGTTGTCATCCGGGAACCAGATATCCCATAGCGGTCAACAAGATTGTGATGTCGACCGTAAAACTTCTGTAGTGAGTTATAGGTCTAATACTCTCGTGAGCAATCGAGCTTTAACAAGGTAGTAACTTATCGGCCACAGGCCCTTTACTAGCAAATGAGTTTGGAGATAAAAATTCCATATTTTGATGCTGTTGGAATGTTGCTACAAAGAATAAGAAAGTTTAGAATTGGAGAAGTGGAGGCATTGCGCGTTTGTCATGCATCCAATTTTGTAGTGTACCTCTGTTGTCAATTTTAAAATAAAGGTAAAAAATGAGGCCGATATGGAAGTTTCAGTAGCATCCTTTAATTCCAGCTCTTTTGGATAGGTGAGATGAAAAAATCATCAAAGCGAGGGTTGTAAAGTGACAAAATATCATGTATGTAATGGAAGCTGAAATTAAAGGATTGGGCAAGTTTTTGACCCTTTTTAAAGAAACACTTCGATGAATTCAGCCTCATATGAGTGGTGAAACAGATTGACCTAAATAGGTGCACAGTTTGTTCTCATTCGAATTTCTATAGTTTTCAAAATAATTTTAAAATTATGTTGATGTACCTGACTTTTATAGCTTTGAGCCATGAGAACTAGTAATTTGACATACACGTAAGATTTTGTCTTTTTACTTTTACAAAACATTTCGACAAACAATTTAAAATCAGTTTTATTCGAAGCCAGAGCATAAAGGAACAAAACCGTCATCTACAGGTTAAAATAACAAACCATCAACTTAAAGGTAGAAAAACAAAACCATCATCTAAAAGCTAGTACAGAAAGATCACCATCTAAAGGGTAGTAGAGCAAACCGTCATCTAAATGTAAGAGAGCAAAACTATCAAATGAAGGGTAATATAGCAAAAGCATCATTTGAAAGATAGTACCGCAAAACTTTCATTTAAAGGTTAGTAAAGTAAACCATCATCTGAAGGGTGGCGTAGCAAACAATCATGTAAAGAGTAGATTACCAGAACCATCATCTAAAGGGTAGTAGGGTAGAAATAAATGTAAAAAGCAAAGGCCAAGGTAGGAGCTATCTAAGGACAAAGATATGCACTTCGAAGATACTATTTAAATTTAAACTTGAAGTTGTAGAACTGTAAAAACTGCTAAATTTACAAACAAATTATCAGTGTTGATTTTGTGAAAATATCATTATACACAGTTGTCGGGCAAAATATGACTCTGTCTTGTACAAGTATTTTCTTTTTGTTTAAGTAAATAGCAAAATACCGAAGTTACTGTTAATTTGTTTTTTCTGCAAATGCACATTTCGACAACTTATGTATCATAAGAAAATAGATAATAAAATAAAATAAGAAGTTTAAAATGTTCGCTTTTGAATTTTTGTGACGTTTGATCCGTTTCTGAAATACTATCTTTAGTTATATACGTGACAGTTTCAGTTTTTGCTCTACTTTCAGGGTCGTTAGGTTATTTGACTAAACAACTTGTAATGCATGACGTTTTCAATCTCAATAACCTTTCTTATTTCTCTTTAGGGGTAGTCTTTTTGATAGCACTACGTATCTGTTGGCGAAGTCCTCTAACTGGGAATTCATATTCGAAGACCTAATTTTTTTCTGTCATAAATATGAATTGATGACAACAATATTCAAATTATCAAGTTTGTAAATGGAATATATGAAATGCTACGTTTTTACTAAAATCTGAACTAAATTGGGTTTGCTATATGGTGTGAGGTTCCTCACTGTGTTGAAAACCGTATGGTGACCCTAGATGCTTTGTTTTAGGTCGTTTTAGCCTGGATGTGGGATGTTGTCTCCTTCACTTTTACCCCATTTCCTTTCTTTTTCATAAATTGATTAGAAGGTTTTCACTAACAGTCAAATGATAATGGAAAATTGGACATCAAGTGTAGTGTGTTTTCTATTCAACATGATAATTGGTTTACCAGATCTATAATTCGACAAATAATCATAAAAAGTTTTCAGAATATCATTATTATCTAATGGTAACGACCAAAGAAATGCAACTTGTGACCCATCACTTATTTTTTGTTGAAAGAAAATAATCGAGCTACATGGAGATTAAATCGCATATCTTTAGTCACTGAAATCGCATGTCTTTAGTCACTATTATTTTATAGCATATCTAGTTTTTGTTGAATTAAAGCAGATCTGAAAAATGACCCGTTTATTAATTTTTTTTTATTCTATTTTATTTTATTTATTTATTTTATTTATTTATTTATTTATTTATTTATTTTATTTTATCTATTTATTTATTTATTTTATTTTATTTTATCTATTTATTATTGGGTTTTTTTTTTTGAAAATTTAAAAATGTTATAAGTGAAATATGTCAACATATCTAGCGATTAAATTTTTACTGATCACCTTGATTTTTCATTATACACATAAAATTACTCCATATTATGAATATTGGGTGATGCAGTATTTATCGAAATGTACAGTTTGTGTACTGAATCATGTGTTGTCATGATTATAAAACAACAAAATACCGAAATTGTAGCAAATGTAACTTCTGTAGATGGCCATTTCGACAACTTATGTCTCTTTAGTGCAGATAGAAATTAAAACACTTTGAAAATAAAAAATCATGGATTTCATAGATTATAAACACCAGAAAGATTTCATAAAATTTTATTCAAAATATAGTCCTACATTCACAATTGTAATCTATACAGTGGACAGTTTTATGGTTTAGACATCCTCCTTTCATATCACTGTACGTGTAGCATTCTCTTTTCATTTGGCACGAATCTGGAATTACAATGTCTACTGTTATAATTTCAAAGTAACTCGAAAATCATTTTAATAATATCAATAAAGCAAGCAATTCTTGTAAGTGAGTCAATTCCATGTCAATTGTCAATAGGAAAATAGATACAAAACCAAATAAAAGAATCTACGAGTCAGATTTTTGGCGAGTGTATGTTTTGTTGTTTGTTGTCATGTTTATATGCTTGTATACATCAGCAAACGAATACCGAAGCAAGAATGAGGAAAGGGGAAATTCCAAAATCATAAATCCAACATCACGGCATTTTGTATTCATTTATTTGTAAATGTTTGTCAGTTAATGATAGATTATAGTGAAGCACAATATCACGCGTTATTCTGGGATGTAATTGACTTCATAGAGGTAACGCAATGGGGTTCCAATAACAGCATAACAGCGAACTGATTTTTCCAATAACAGATAACGAGGAATTGGAATTTTCTTAATAACAGCAATCTGATTCTTCAAATAACAGATAACAGGGAACTGGACATTACAATGACAGAGAATCCATTTTACCCAATAACACAATAACAGCTAACCCCCTTGCATCCCCTCTTCATAAACAAGAGCTAAATTTCACAACAGATAATGGAGCAAATGGTAATCATATTAACCCCCAAAAATGGAAGCATGGTCATATGCTCTGAAAATATATGCCTATTTGTATGAAATGAAAGGGACAACAGGAAACACTACAATGGCCAAATATTATAATTACATGCTACAATCTGTCAGGAAAAACACAAATAAGACAAAAGACAAACGTAAACAACGATTGGAACGCTGGGCATGTTTTTAACTTAATGTGGAATCTGCCGCAATTTCAGATTTACTATAGAGTACAGTGGATATAGAAGAACAATGTTATAATTTCATCTCGTGCGTGCTTCGAAATAACAAAATGTTTTTGTACATTTATAAATCTACTTTAATTAGATCATTTTTTTGTAACTTTTGTTGAAAACTAAGGAGTATCTACTTCATGCAAAGCTCTGTCCTTAGCTGATTTTGGATTTCCATTTAGATCATATTAGTGGCTTCTGCTCTGTCAGTTTTTATACATCGTTGAGTTGGGTCCTTCCGAATGTTTAGATTTTATCTGCACTGACGAGACATAAGTTGTCGAATGCACATATGTAGAAACCAAATCCATAGTTTCTTCGGTATTTAGTTATTTGTAAATGTTTGTCCATTAATGAAAGCCAAATAAAAGTGAAGTAAAATACACGCGTTATTCTGGAATATAATTGACTGCATGCACAAGATCCAAATTTCACAACAGATAACCGAGCAAATGTTGAAATAAAACGTTAATCGAATAAACCCATACAAAAACAGGTAACATGTGCTTTGAAAATGTGGACAGATTTTCGTTCTTTATGTAAAATGTCACAATTTCAGATTACTATAGTGATCTGGAAGTACAGTGTCCATTCTTCCTGTCATCATAGTATTCGATATCTGTTAGTGATTAACTGTCCCTTTTTATTTTGTTATGGTGTGTGCAAGTTACGTTCTGTATGAATGTCTGTGGTTTAATAATGATTAGACATATGTCCTTGATTGTAACCCTCTTGCTGATAAAGAAGATAAATAAATAAGAAATTTATTAGCTCATTGCTCTAGATCAGTTTAAGGTATATTACTTACGAGATGGACAGTGGCATTTATGTCTTTGATTGCAATATGGCTTGAAACCATTTGGGCATTCATTTACAGCTGTCTTGTCAGGGATGTATTTTCCAGCAGTTAATCCTTAGAAGACAATATAAGTGTAATTAATAAGATTGTCTATCTTTCAAGTAAATACTGACATATTATCTTACGTAAATAAGCGCCTCTACCGGCGAACGTTATAAATTTGCTTTAGAATGAACGTAAAATAATTTGAATATCGTCGTTTCAAACTGTATCCTACAATTTTTCTGAAAAATTGATATTATGTTGCCAAAGAAATTTCTGTTTTATTGATATATTTTTTATAGGGTCACCGAGTTCGTTTTCGTGGTATAGATCGCTGAATAGATGTTCATCTTTCAAATCACGCCTAAAATCATAACTTTTATCGACGACGTCGCTATATTGACGGCGGATTTTATCGAAAAATATATTTTTGGCGTGCCTATTCTATGTTCAACTATTTATACCGACAAAATTAATTCGATGACTCTATATAAAATTTACACCATTAAAATGGAAATTTCATTGTCTAAAACATATCCTTTTAGCAGAAAAATTGTAGTGTACGTGTTCATAAATGCGCAATTCAAAGACGTTTCATATATTATTTTTCTGTACGTTTTACATGGATTCTATATGAAAACAACATAACTGATAGATTTTTCAATCGGTCATCTTTCAAACATAAAAATAGCTAAACCGATTTAATTTCACCTTGAAATTCAGCTTCATTTGATGCACTTGCATGTAAAATTTCATCGATATCCGGAAACTTTGCTATTTACGTACCTATTACCATAATTACTTTATAAATAGTTTTAACATTCTTCAAAATAAGATATAGCAATAAAACTTTGTTCCATTGCTTGGTTCCACTATGTATTTGTAGAGACTTTGTTTTATGTTCATTTATTACATACTTAGTAGAAATAAAAGAGTTTTTGCATGATCAATATGACCGGAAGTAAACTGTCCATATTTTCACAGCCCAGGAAAATAATAGGTTATTTTATGCTCCTCGTCCATCTCAGACAAAATAAACGACTTCCGGTCCATTTTGACCTGGGCAAATAATCGACTTCCGGTCCATACCGGCCTGGCATTTCTAAACGTCGGAAGTATGTAATAAAAAGTTTAATACATGTGCATTTCCATATTGACCTGATTATCATCCCTCGACCCATATTGTCCCTCGACTTCTTCTCGGGCCAATCATGATGGGTGTCTCGGGATGATAACCAGGCCAATATGGAAATGCCCATGTATTAATCTGTATTTACTTCATATCCTCGCATTATTTATTTATGGTGCTTGCTAAGCTGAATCAAGCGTTATTGCTTAAACTGTTATATTATGGATTTGTCACAGCTCTGACTTTAAAAATGTAATTTACTACGCCTGCGATATATCAATTGTTGAAATAGCTCTAGCTTGACTGGTGTAACATAAATAGTAGATATGATCCTGTCTAGAAATTCTAATGTTTGTTTTTTGATTGAACTAAATAGACAAAAGTTGTAGAAATAGCTATCAGAAGAACTAAAATTTTCTGCAATTTAATATTTGGTGTAAGTTCTGAATCATATGCTTTAGATAATTAATGATAATAAAGTAAAAAAAATCATTTATTTTAATAAATCAGTTACTTTCATAGCGGCACTAAAGAGAGATGGGTTGTCGCAAATTCGGTTAGCTGCATTTTCACCTACTTGTTCCTATCCACAAGATTTACTCTGTCGAAGAATCCGGCCTTGCTTATAACAGAGTTAATCAGAACGTGTTGTTCTTATATAATGTTGCGGACTGAGAAAATAGATAACATGTGGTCTATGCTTTCTTGTGCATCGAAAAATACAGACTGGTACAAGCCTCTTTCAAAAACACTTTTCTGTAACAGATGAAATATGAATGACTCTGTTGCAGTTGTTTTTATGCCCAGATTCAACATAAAACATTACCTGTTATATCAAGTTTATGCCAAACATCAATGTTGCTGTGTGTGGCCTATGACATTAGATAAGTTTACGTAAATGGAAAAACTTCTTAACTTTTTAAATTGCTCACTAGCTTTTTCTGAACATAACAATATTTTGAGCACATACATACTTTTCATGTCTATATTCCTACATACCTATAAAGACGGAAACCAACAAAAGTAGCAGCACACAATATTTCATCTTTTGTGTTATTTTGCGAATGGATAAAAAGAAACAATAATTTATAAAACCTGTAGCGTGTATTTATATTAACTTTTATCTATCAAGGTTTATCTCAGTTGTTTACAAATTAAAATGGTCAACTTTGTTGTTGGTCTTTTAATCAAAAGTTCACTGACACTAGGAGACATTGAACAATCGGTCATCTAGCTATTTGTGGAATGACTTTTGTATTAGTTTCCAAAGACCCAAACTCTCCCTAAATTTATTCTGAATACATCTGTCAGGGTTGTAATATTTAGAGAACGGGTTGAAGCCCTGGGGATTGTTTACAAACAATTAAATAATCAAAATAGCACAATATTTTTAGGCTTGTTAGGGGGGTCCAATATACCATATCCAAGTAAATCTTGACTAAAAATATCCCTTTGAAAATTGAAGATACCACATAAATAAACCGTTTTCCATAGCCAAATATCCAATACTACTATAAATTAGTATAACTACAAACCAGATATAGAGTATAAATGTTACATTTGCTAAAAAAAGGACGAAGTTACTGAACCATTACATTGAGGTACACTTTGTTGACGCAAAACAGAAGACTTTCATGCACTAAGATGTAACAATTCACAAAATAAAGCAAGTTTTTTTTCAATAAGTTACCCAGAAAAAGACTGAATATAAAACTTTGCCACAGATTTAACAAATTCACTGAAAAGGGCAGAACTTTTGCTGCCTAGGTCAGTTGACGCGTGTCAAACTTGCACGTACAGAGCAATTATAGAGTAAACTTGGGTTACCCCCGCCCCACCTCATTATGAATCAATATTGAAAAAAATTAATGGTGAACAAAAAACCTTCATTTTCGGTCATAACCATACGCAAAGGGTCTAATGTTAAGCTATGTTCTCCACTGGAGTCCATGTTTTTGTCGGATATAAATAACTAAATACCGAGGTTACTGTGAATTTACTTTCTGCATATGCGCATTTCGACAACTTATGTCTCTTCAGTGCAGATAAAATCTAAATGGTTGGAAGACCATATACTCAAAGATATTCAAAATGGATTGAGAAATCTTTGTATTGGACCTTTCATACATAGATCCAGTGCAATTGAATCAAATTCTCTTCTTTAGTTTCAGAGCAGATGATGAAAAGGATGATTTTCCAGTTAGGGTTCAATGTTAATCTTTGTTCAGTGCTTGTAGCTATGAATTACATAGGATTAGCACTCATTGTAAAGGACCTTCCACGAGAGTCATTCCAATAAAGTAAAGATACATTTGCTTCAATAGTTTCAGAGCAGATGACTAAATTCATTATTTTCCCATATGGGCAAATGGTAATCTATGTTCAGCGCTGGCGGCAATGTTATTAATAGGATCGGAATGAAATGAGCAATTTATGCAACGGACTTCCCATACATACATTTTGTAAAGTTTTGATGATTTTTGCATCAAGGGCTTCTAGAGAAGATGAAAATGTGATTTTCCTATGTTAAACCTACTTCAGCGCTGGTGGTCATGGTTTTTTTTATCAAATTATAAGGAAATGAGCAATCTCTGTAAAGGACCCAAATAAATCATTCCTGTAAAGTTTGGTTGAAGTTTCTTCAGTGGTCCAGAGAAGATGAAAATGTGATTTATCCATAGGGTCCAATGTTAAAACTTTGTCCAGTGCTGGCGGTTATGTTTTTTATCTAATTTAAACAAATCGGCAATCTTTGTAAAAGAACTCTAAAAATTGTTTCTGAAAAGTTAGGTTGAATTTGCTTCAGTGTTTCCAGAGAAGATAAAAATGTGATTTTTCCATGGTATCCAATGTTAAAACTGTTCAGCGCTTGCAGACATGTTTTTTTTTGTATTAATTCAAAACAAAATTAGTAATCTTTGTAAAGGACTTTCCATCTATTTTAAAATTTGTTTAAATCTGCTGCAGTGGTTTCAGGGGACAAAAATGAAAATGAGAAATCTGATGGATGGATTGGACTTAAACAATTTCGCATGTATAGTTGTAGATGTCATACAGATTTAATTATTCTAAGACCTCATGGTGACTGCAAGATGAAGAACAACAATAAAAGTATTCTTCAATTGCTTGGTTCTACTTTGTCTTTGTAGAGACTGGTCGTGTGCATTTATTGTGCTACATTTATTTACTGGCAGAATTAGTGTTTACCATCTATTTTATGCAAAATGCTATTACCTGTGGAAAACAGTAGAACAAGAAAGATGATTGTTAGACATGGAACAACATTTAGTAGAACTACTCTGCCAATGAAACATTTAAAATGCTGGATGTCTGGGTTCTGAAACATGTTTTAAATTTGGTTCTCCTTCTGATACATTTAGCAACCATTTGCAGTTGAGGAATTATATGTGTACAACTAAGACACTTAATTCTATTTAATAAGAGAGATGGAAAAAACCTAAGTGGCAAACACTGGGGTGTACTTGTAGGCAAATCAAAGTTCTAAAAGAATCACTATATCAGGTTTTAACAAAATAATTATAAAGATGGAAAAAGTACTGACAATACAACAGACTGCATGCACTTGATGTTAAAGACCTCACTTCTAGGCAGAAGAAGCACATGTATATTTGTTTATCAATTCGATTAATTACAAAAAAAAATTATTATTTGTAATATACTAATATTACAGAAAAATCAAACTGACAAAAGCATGTTGACAACTTTTTTTCTGTTTAAAACGTTCATTGCTTAGTGTAATAATTCAAGTACAGGGCTATACAAACAAAAAATCCAAGGTGATAATAATGATGAATGTTGAATAAACTGGAATGGACTATAATCGTGCATTATACATACCAATATGGTTGATGTGTTACATGTCAATAAGCAGGAACAGACTTTAACCATTCTACCTAACCGATTCTCTTATGTGTAAAATGTAGGTCGCAGACAGCATCCGAAGCATGCATTGCATTTAACCCAAGATGCATCATACATACCATTATGGTTGATGTTGGATATGTCAGTAAGCGGGAATGGACTTTAACCATTCTACCTAAACAGGTCGCTCATGCGTAAAGAATAGGTCACAGACAGCATCCGAAGCATGCATTGCAGTTGTCATCCCAAAATACATCATACATGTACATACCAATATGTTGATGTAGGACATGTCAGTAAGCGGAAATGGAATTAAACCATTCTACCTAACCAGGCCGTTCATGCGTTAAATATAGGTCACGGACAGCATCCGAAGCATGCATTGCATTTGTCATCCCGAAATGCATTATACATTCCAATATGGTTGATGTGTGGGACATGTCAGTAAGCAGGAATTGACTTTAACCATACTTCCAGAATTGATACAATTGATACAAATTCATAAAATAAAAGAGACAATTCATATATTTCTCTGGTCAGGTCAAAGGGCTGAGGTATGAACTCCTGAAAAACTGAAGAACAGAGCAATTACAGAATAAACTAGGGTTACCGTGGCTAGTGGGCCACGAATACCCCCGCCTCCATCTCATCGTGAATTTTACTCAAAAAAATATGGGGAAAATATTGGTAAACAAAATACATAGTGCACAACAATATGTGATTAAGCTCCAGCATAAGTTGCCCAACATTAGGAGGAGTAGTTGATACCAGCTATTGACATTGAGATATGGGTATGCTTATGACCGAAAATGAAATTTACCAAAGGGTCTAATGTTAAACCATATATTCGAATGGGGTCCATATTTTTGTCGGAAATGATCGAAATTAGCTATCTTTGTAATGGAAGTTTGAAACATAGTTCCGGTACAATTTAATCAAAATTTCTTCTATAGTTTCAGAGCAGATGAGGAAAAGAATACTTTTCTCATAGGGTCCAATGTTAATCTTTGTTAGTGACGTTAACCATGTCATTGTCTTTTATCGGTTCAGATTAAGATGAGCACTCATTGTAATGACCTGCCATGCATCCTTATATGGAAGTTTAATCAAGTAAGTGAGAACCGAACCGTCAATCCAAAAGCGAACAATCCAAGGACAATGGCAACACCAGAAACAAAAAAGGGAAAAAAACAGACACAACATGGGTACGGCACAGAAAAGAAAAATTAAGACACACACACACAAAGATGAACAACAAGTACAAAAAAAAATTTGCTTCACTAGCTTCAGAGCAAATGAAGAAAATGTTTATTTTCCCCATAGCGTCCAATGATAATCTATGCTAAGAGCTGCCGACAATATTTTTCATCAAATCAGAATGAAATGAGCAATTTATGTAAAGGACTTCAAATACATCAATTCTGTAAAGTTTTGATAAATTTTGCTTCAGGGATTTTTGAGAAGATGAAAATGTGATTTTCCCATGTTGGAACTATGTTCAGCGCTGGTGGACATGTTTTTTTATGGAATCAAAACAAAATGAGCAATCTTTGAGTTTCTCCATTTCTTCTAGCGTGTTTACACGTGTTTATTTATACTTTCCCCTAGAAGAAGACTTTTATGTCCAAATATTGGGCTTTTTTACCCTTTTTTATCTTTTAAATTCAGATTTGTTTTTTTTTTTCATTTTGACTTTGACTAATTCGGGTGATTAACCACTCTACTAACAGTTGAATCTTTGTAAAAAAACCCTAATACACCATTCCTGTAAATTTTAGTTGAACTTGCTTCAGTGGTTCCAGAGAAGATGAAATTGTGATTTATCCATAAGGTCCAATGTGAAAACTATGTGCAGCGCTTACGGTAATGGTTTTTATCAAATTTAAACTAACCAACAATCTTTGTAAAGGACCTTGGAAATCATTTCTGTTAAGTTCGGTTGAATTTGCTTCAGTGTTTCCAGAGGAGAAGATGAAAATGTGATTTTCCATAGCATCCACTGATGGAACTGTTCAGCTCTCACAGCCATGTTTTTTTATCAATTCGAAACAAAATGAGCAAACTTTATAAAGTACCTTCCATCCATAATTCTTTTAAAGTTTGTATAAATTTGCTTCAGTGGTTTCAGGGGTGAAAATAAAAATGTGAAAACTTACGGACAAGTTGAACTTTGATAATCAATTTTGCATTGTATAGTTGTAAGATGTCAAACAGATTTAATAATTTAAAAGCCTCAAGGTGACTGCAAGATGAAGAACAACATTAAAAGTGTTGTTCCATTGCTTGGTTCTACTATGTTTTTGTAGTTTTTTTAGTCCATCATTTCATTGCCAAACCTTACACTTATGTTAAACTACAAAATACTGAAAAGGACAAGGCTCTTCCTATCACCATTAAGATACTTAACTGTACAAAGCAGGCTTTCTTGTACTGATGCTTTCTAATGTATACTTATTGTATTGTGTTTTATTTTAGTTTGTAAACATACACAATTGCATTTCAGTCTATCACGTTATATTGTGCTTCATTAATTAATTGGCAGAATTAGTGTTTTCCAGCTATTTTATGCAAACTACTATTACTTAAGGAAAATAGTAGAACATGGAACTTCAAATAAAAAAGATGATTGTTAGATATTGAATACTATTCAGTAGAACTGCTCTGCCAATGAAACACTTTTAAATGCTATATGCCTTGGTTCTGAAACATGAATTTGGTTCTCCTTTTAGCACATTCAGAAACCTTTCCAAGATGAGGAATTATATGTTAAAAACTAAGACACTTCATTTTATTTAAGGATGTTCGCTGGTCAAATTAAAAATAAAAAGGACTTCAATTGAATGTGATTTTTTTTTCTACAAAATTGAAAAAGAAGAAATTTAAGCCAAAAAAATTGATAGGATACCGATGTAGTTTCTGAGATATAGGTGTTTAAAAAATGGCGGGAAACTGAACTCCTCTGCATTTTCCATAGGTTTAACATAATCAATGTTAATAAAATAATGAATGTGACAAAACAACACCAATTGAATAAAATTTTGTCAGAATACTGCAAAAGATGTATAAAATGAAATTATATGAAAAAATTGGGGGGTCACCGGGCAAAAAATTATTAAGCTTCTAAATGGATAAAACCAGAGAAATCTGAAAATCTGACAAAAATCCATAAACATGACCAGCTAACATCCTTAATAAGAGATATGGAACAACCTTACTGGCAAACACTGGGTAGTACTTGTAGGCAAATCAAATTCAA